>VDFB02336915.1:0-232339 GCA_007258455.2 Sequoia sempervirens | reverse complement strand
GGCTCAATTGGATCTTCATCTTCTTTAGGATCAGTAGCCTCCCCTGGAATCTCAGGAGTATGGTCAACTTCCATATCCCGCGGAGACTCTTGGTCTTCATTGTCTATCTCCATATTAATGCCCTTAGATCTTTTGAATGCAACATCTTCTTCAAATGTAACATCCCTGCTGATCTCAATAAACTTCTGACCTGGAATGTAGATTCTGTAGGCTTTTGAGGTCTCACTATAGCCCACAAATATTCCCTTCTTGCCAGACAGTTCCAGCTTTGTCCTTTTGTCTTTAGGTACATGAACATATATAGGACATCCAAAGATCCTCAAATGACTTACTTCCGGCTTCACTCCTATGAATGCTTCCTCGAGAGTCATGTTCTCCAAAATGTGGTGAGGGCCTCTATTCTGAACATAAACAACTATCCTAGATGCTTCAACCCAAAGGAAGGTTTGCAGATCTTGGTCATGAATCATAGCTTTGGCTGCTTCCACAATAGATCTGTTCTTCCTTTCTACAACATTGTTCTGTTGAGGATTGTAAGGGACACATAACTCCCTCTTAATCACTGCTTCAATGCAAAAGTTACAGAAGCTTCTAGAGATGTACTCTCCTCCGTTGTCGGATCTCAGAACTTTGATCCTCTTCCTGGTTCTCTACCTGAGCTTTAAAGTCTTTGAACCTCTCAAGTACTTCCTCAGATTCTTTAGATTTCAAGAAATAAATCCAAGTCTTTCTAGAGTAGTCATCAATAAAAATAATGTAATACAAGAAACCACTCAAAGAAGCAACAGACATTGGACCACATAAATCATAATGAATAAGATCTAGAATACATTTAGATCTACTTTCACTACTATGAAATGGACCTTTAGTATTCTTACCCAATGCGCAACCTCTGCAAGTGCCTTCATGCTCCTGGTTGAGTTTCGGAAGGCCCGTGACCATCTTCTCCATGGTAGGTAATGCTCAAAAGTGAAGGAGCCAATCTTCTATGCCAAAGTTCACATGAACTCGATGAATCATGCAACAAGGCCTGAAGTGGACGGGTGCAAAATCTATGGAGGCTCTCATGTCGAACTCCAATCACCCGAGCAGACTTGATACTCGAGTTCTTTGGCCATGCAAAAACTTTACCTTCTGAAAATGCAACTTGGTACCCCTTGTCCTCCAATGCTGAGATAGAGACAAGGTTCCGCTTAATACCAGGAACAAATAAAACATCGCTCAACTGCAAGGAAATGTCGGAATCCAAGTGAAGAGAGGAGGTCCCAACTCCTTTCACAGAATAACTAGCATTATCTCCAATAATGACTTGAACACTAAAATCTCTCTCCACCAAATCAGTTAGATGCTCTCTAAATCCGGTGATGTGACGAGAGGCACCACTATCAATCAACCAAGTATTGTTGTTGGCAGGCACATTGCTTGAAAGAGTAGAATAGAATAGAAAACCATTTGAATCCTTCTACGGAGAAATCTCACCCACATCTACAATTGCAGCCTGTTGCTTAGGCCTGGTTGGACAATCCTTTGCATAGTGACCAAACTTGTCACATCTAAAACATTGAACATGAGAGAGGTCCTTCTTCTTCTTGGATGCAAGGGCATCATCTGATCCTTTATCTCTATTCCTCTTGAAATACCCTTTCTTTCCTTCTTTCCCTTTCTTCTTCGAGGAATGAGTGGCAAGAACATGAATGTCTTCATTTGTAGAGCTTTGACCAATGCCTTTCGCAGCCAACCTTGATTCTTCTTGAATACAATATGCTCTCAATCGATCAAACTTAGGAAGTTTTGATCTCGCACTGATTCCTTGAATGAATGACTCCCAAGATGGAGAAAGACCATTAAGAGCCAACATAGTCAAATCCTTGTCATCAACAATATGCCCAATGGTAGAGAGCTGATCTCTCAACTCGGTGATCTTCATGAAGAATGTGATGATGGAATCTCCTTTTGCCATCTTTATGTTATGAAGCTGTTGCTTTAATGCAAGAGCTCAACTTGTGTTGTTGATCTCATACATCTCCTCCAAAGTCTTGAACATCTCTCTTGCTGTCTTCAACTTGGAGATGATTGGCACAATGTGATCTTTTACGGAGTCAACCAACATCTTTTTTGCCTTAGTGCCATTTTTCTTCCATTGAGGCCTCTCATTCTCATCAGTTGGTTTGGGAACTTCGCCCTCCTCAAACTCAGCTAACTCATTTTCTTGCAAAGCGAGCATGACTCTAAACCTCCAAGATGTGAAGTTTGATGCGCCCTCAAGTCTATCTTCGATCTTGAGCCCGTTTACCATCTTGATAAAAGATAGATGCAATCAAGGATGAGAATAAGAATGGAGAATAACGTTGCTTGGCTAAATCTGATCATGATCTTTCTTATACCCGCTCTGATACCATGTTAGTTTTATGATCAGATAATAAAAGCAGATTTTAATTCAAAAATCAGACACACAAACACAGAAAATACCCCAGGAAAACCCTCCACTCGAGGGAGGAAAACCCAGCAACAATAAATCACTTATATATTGAATATCCACAAATGTCTCCTTTACAAAGAGTCCGATATGTAGGCCAAGAAGAAGCACCACAATCTGATGCTAACACAGTAATAATAGAAACTTAGCCTTCTACAAATATATCAATCTGCACTTGATAATCTTCTTACTACATCAACTTGTACTTATGAATATTGAACTATGATGAATCTATAATATGAATGATACAAGAGGAAGCAACGATTATATATACAAGTAAGAAGAGGAAGACGCATCTCTTCAATCTCCATGTCGGCCTCCACCAAAAGTCGTGACTCCAAGATACATGAAGTTGGCCTCAAAGAATCGCAACACTTCAAAAATTTGTGTCTTCTAAATGTCGGCCTCATTAGTAATGATTAAATATTAGTTAATGTAAATTGATGAAGCGCCTCTTCATCGATTATTGTCTTGCAATTTAAATAGCCAATTTAAATAGCCGTTAGGCTATCATTTAAATTGTCTCCATTGCATGATCTGGGCTGGAAGTAGAAGCGATGCTGCTCCTCTTAACATCAACAGTTTTTATCAATATCAAAATGTTAAGATATAAAATTTGGAAAGGAATACTCATTAATTTGTTGAAATAAGATTTTGAGAGTGAATTCCAGGCTTCATAATTGAATAGAAACAGACTATCTTCCAGTCTTCTAATTGAACTGTTCTTACCATATATATTCAGTCCAATGCTAGCAATATTAACGTGGAGATATTTGAATTCACAAGCTAACCAGTTGGACGTTGAAGCTAAAGGGTTAATATGAACAGTGCTGCAATTCCAAAGAATACATACCTGCCAGAAGTGCCCTTGGCATCCACTGCGGCTCCTTTCTATGATTTCCATGACTGTGATAACAACTCAAGAATGTCTTGTGGGGATAACTTAGTCTCTTGCAAAAAAAGCAACATCTGTTCTGACAAGCATTAGTTGGTGTTTTACCAAATGCCTTTTGTTAGGGGCATTCAGAACCCTAACATTCCAAGAGATGAAAATTATTGCTTTGGAGGAGGGACCTCCAAATCCTCTCCAATTCTGTCTTCCCGCCTCTTCTTTTCCGTGCTAAACTGGTAACTGAATTCAGATACACATTCGATTCCTCCAAACCACCAAAGCTTGCCTGAAATTCCTCCACCTCTACGTTTTCAAGCTGTGGACCCTCCTCCAAAGGATTGGCTGGTTCCTGAAGCTTTTCAACTGAAATCCTTCCTCACCACAATTTGACTCATCCAAAATCAGGGAGGAAAACTTCTTTGTGTCCTTCATGGGAGCGGACTCCTCATGCTTTTCACCTGACAATTCAACCAAATTCAAATATCATTATATTCACGTGAACTGGCAACTTCAACCCACTTGGACATGCAACACAAAGGGATGGCAAACAAGGAGGGAGAGGATATTTTCCTATGGAAGCCACAGATACATTGAAAGCATTCCATTTTGGCATATCTGATTCATCTAAAAAAATCATAGGTGATTTCTTAGGTATAAAAACTGCTTCCTTTCATTGGAAATCTGTTTCATCTTCCATAACTTTCCTTGCTGAGAGGAAATGGCACGATGACTGAGGTGAGAATTGTTTTTCTGATTCCTACACGAGGAGGCCAGATGCCCCACCCTGTGACAGTCATAGCAACAAAGGGGATTCCTTAAAAGCCTAGTTCTTGGAAGAAACACCCTGATTTAGATGAAAGACAAACATTTTTGTTAAGGGGTAGATCTTTATTTCACCTGATTTTTTGTCCTCGTAAAGAAAGCATCCTTCTTCTCCAGTGAGTGGGGTTTCACCTCTATTACATCACCAAGCAAACTGCAAAATAGCTTCAAGGACATCCTGCTCGTAATACTTCAGAGGCAAATCATACAGTCTGACCCAGATCTCAAGTCATAGAACACAGGAACTTTCCACACAACAAATTCAGAGACCTAGATTTAAGCTCAACCCCATAACCATTGATTTCTGGAGGATCATGCTGAAGAAACTCTTAATGACTTCATTGAGAAGAGAAATTGACAAAGAAATGTCCCTGGGGAGAAAAGTCACAAAAAAATCATGGTGCCATACCTCATTTGTCCATGCCTTATCATTTGAAAATCTTTTGCCTCTACAGAAACCTATCGCACCCTTTTGCAGCATGGATTCCCTCAACATCTGTATGCTTGCTTGTGGCACTGAAACCAGCAGTACATCTCCAGAAACTTCTACCCCCCTGTGCTCCAAAGGAAAAAATGGAGAGGAAAACATGTTTTTCCTGAACCTGTGACGCCCAACAGGAACTGCCTTTGCTCTTATCACTAGCAAGCTCTGTCTTCCAAAAGCCTGATTGCCTAAGAAATAACCCGCTTCTCAAGCTCTGACACAATCTGAATACCATCCATGATCCCCTGGAGTCCTGAAGCACCTGGAAACACAATCCTGCATAAAAAAATTTGAGATACTTTCCTTCTCAAATGCCCGCTTCTCCTCATTGTTCCATTGCCAATATTTTAATTTAATTAAAGCTTGTTGAATAATTTGATCATTTGTGATTTTTGTTAAGCTGTTAGTACAATGCATGAATGGCAATTTACCTCATTGAAAAGGATTTGATATCTGCAGCTTGAATAGGTCAAACACAGTAGTTTTTAACATATATTATCCTAGTACTTGGGTTTTTATGATTCAATTTGTTGATTTCACCAAGTAATTTTTTTAAAATGTCTTTCTGAATTTAAACCTCGTCCATATGTTGTGACCCATCTTTCTGAAAGCATCTGCATACTTTATAAATGAGATACACATATATCTACTGGTCCCTGAAAGATACCATGCCAACTAAAATTTAATACTTGAGGTTGCAGCATCATTGCCGTTGCTGTGGGAGGACTTTGTGTAATGAGCATTCATCAAAGCAAATTGTAAGTTGGCCCAAAAGGTACTTGATCTTTGTTATAAATTATTTCACTTCATTCTTTTGTTTTTATGGTCTGAATCTCAGAATTTTTTGAGCTTCACAGCCATTGCCACAGTTTGGAATACATTCTGCTGTTAGAGTATGCAACGACTGTTTCAACAATTCTACACAGTGAGTCTTTATCTCATCTTTTTAAGGACATCTTGAACTTTTTCTCATTTTTCTTCCTATCCCTTCTTTGTTATGATTTTTCTCCACTTCTATTGTATCATGCTATTAAAGATTTAAGTGGCTCAGATGTTGTATGCCTAATGTATCCAATTTGATTTTTCTCCACTTCCATTGTATCATGCTATTAAAGATTTACGTTGCTCAGAAGTTGTATGCCTAATGTATCCAATTATTATTAGATAAAGTAGGCTTGATTCAATTGCAGACTTATCACATAAGTTATTTTAATTGTGGATAGCCACAGAAGACATTTGGTTTTACAGATTGGCTCTCTTGCAATTTTCAATCACTTTATTGGAAGCTGTAGTTCCTTCATCATTCTTATGTTTGTGTGTTTATTTAATGAACTTCCTTGTTCTTTCTATTGGTATAATAGAAGAAGCAGAGATTTGATCGTACAAACTTGAATTGCATTAATTGTTTCTATACAAAGACAGAGAAGCACTTAGTGAAGCTATAGTAGAAAAGATTATAGATAGCTTTTAAAGTGAATTTCAATAGAAAGTAAAACCGCAGTGGAATGAGACTCCTATGGGAGATGGGTTACAGTTGTTGAAATACTTGTCAAAGATGGGAATGAAAGAGCAGGAGAAATTATATTAATTTCTATTTCTTATTGAAGTAATGGTGTGACTGAAGAATACAGGTGTTGGGATCATATAACAAAGACTGTCTAAATTGAAGATCAAAGATGAATAAAAGTTGATTCATATTGACATCTAATATTATTATAAAATTTTACATTTGAGTAAGCAATTATATATCAAAATCCTCATCCTTATGAATGTTGATATTCAAGACAGCATAATGGACATCATTTAGAGAAACAATAAAACAATGAATTTACGTGGAGTCAAAGAAGCGGACCATGTAATTAGAGACTAAAAGTGACCATGTCAAGCCACAAATTGGCACAAATACAAACATGCATGGAGATGAAGAACAAGTAATTTAACGTAAATGAAAGTGAGTTATGGATGGATGAACGATTAAGCATGGAAATAATTGCATGCAATTTAAGAACATCTTACAAATTTGTTACTTGTCCCATCAAGTGCTTCAGGTTGAAGTATTTGATATTATTTTATGTACAAACCATAGCAGTTATCCATGTTGGCTCAACGGATAACATATAGCCCTAGATTGTATGCATTTAACAATGGCATCCAGTTGTTATACATAACAGAGCTGCTATTCAAGGGGAGAATCATGGAAGTGATTTTTTAATTGTGGACATACCCAAATATTTTGATATCGAAGGTCAACCCTTTTATTGGAGCCTATGCTTCCATCACTCTTAGTACAGTTGTGCTTTGTCATTCTTAGTATTGATTATCATTATTTAATATTTGTATCTTTGTGTTTATTGAGGTAATGAATTTCCCAATTTAGCACACGTTATGTCTTGTTTTATGGGTCTATTATATAATTATGGTGATGTATATTTATGAGATATGTGCATTGCCCAGTACATAATAATATTGGGATTTCATACTTCCAGTTTTTACTGACTGTCTGAAAAGTAAAAAGAAATTTTGTTGTTTTTTGAGAAGAATGACACAATGTTAAAGATTGGTAAATGTAATTATCATTGATAAGGTAAATGTAATTATTCACATGCTAGAGAAGTGCCAACTCGGGTGCCACATCATTAGTGAGGGGTTTTTTATTTCATTGTAAGCTTTATTTTTGAAGTCATATAGTGAGGTTTGCTTTTGGTGGTGAGTTTTTTACCTGAAAGGATTTTACCATGTATATGCTGTGTTATGTGCTTTTCTTTCTATTGTCTACCATTGTCTCTATCTTGTTCTAAGTTTCATCAAGGCTTTCTTTGGTTTTAGATCAACAAGTGTTCATTAGTCTAAGTTGTTCCTAGTTTTGTAAGAAGCATGGTAAAACCAAACCTCAAGGTCAATCTGCTGATAGAATTCCTGTCTTCAATTAGGGATACTCAAAAGGATTTTAAGAGCTGCCATTGGTATATTGGTAAATGTTAATATAACAGTGAAAAGATTGGTAAAGATCACCATGGACGGACAATAATGAAATTCCTAGCCTCATGTTTGCCCAAATATTGGAAGGCAAATGCAACCTTTTTATTCCCATCAAACACCTTAAACATGGGCTTTGAACTTTTTTTAAAATCCAGAATTGAATCAAAGAAGTATTTTCCAAAGTAATTGACACAAGGGTTGCAAGAAATAATAACAGGAATGTTGGGATTCTATAAGGGACTGGTTATTTCTGATAGCAAACTTAGGTCAATCTTTACCTAGTTATGGTTAGTTTTCTAATTCAAGATAGATATGTTACTTTTTCACGTAGATCTAGATGAAGACTCTATAACAGAATTCTATGTATAATCTAGTTTGTTAAAAGGAAGATGCTGAGTCACAATTCAAGCTATGGATAATCACTCGCAGACTATGAAAGTGAAGAATCTACAAAGAAAGGAATTTCTAGAGGTGATGATAAGAGAAAATATAACTTTCACCTCCATACCATAGCAGACCTGGAATTTGAAACTGCTCTATTACCTGGACATGTATCCACACACTTGGAATCTATACTTGTTTTTCCTGGACAAAGTTTTAAAGTATTCATTACCATCTCGAGTATTCCTGTACTCTTCGTTGATGGCTTCTTTTTCACATCAATCACTTCTCGTGTAATATCCTGATGTTGTTTTGGAATAAATTTTCTTGGGTAATATTTTTGCTCAGAAAGAGCATAACTATAATGAAAGCAGATTTTCTTTAACACCTAGTTTCATTGAGCCATGATTCCTCATCTTAGTTGTGGATTCCTCATGGCATGCAGCTCATCAAATGTAAATACAGAGACTGTTTCCAATGACATTGATGTAGCGGCCTCAAGCAACATTGATGCAGCAGCATTCAATGACATTGATAAGGCTGCAACTACATTTTCTAGATTGGACTTTAATGAGGATAATGCTAAAGACTCCAAATCTGAGAATATTTCTCAGTCTGTTGAATGCAAATGTGGTATGCCATTATGCATATGTCAAGCTCCATCTCTTCCTCAGGTGTGGTATGATTTGAGATTTGGTTTGGAATTAGTTTGTTTATTTTTCATCAGTTTTACATATCTAGTTTTTGTTAATTTATTCCGGACTTTTAGATAATGTAAATGCTTTTCTGTGGAAACCAACTTGACTTTTTGATACCAATCTGAAGATTTTTCTTAATGAATGCTTTGCAGGTGCAGCCAGTAGTGCCCCCAACATCTAATTATCAGCGTCCCAAAAAGGTTTCAAATGTCCAACAGGGTTCATCTAATGCTAGTTCAAAGACGTCTGCAAGCTCTTCTGGAAGCAGTAAACCAAGGTTGTTTGACAATGTGGAGTCGATATTTTCTGCCAGAATATAATTTTTTAGTTAATTGTTATGTGTGGTAATGTCATTGTTTCTAGTTTTTCTTTGAAAATTGTAATGATATGATAGAACGACTGTTTGCAATATATGCTCAACATTTTGGTTAGAGTGTGTTGGGTGGATCCATCTGCAACAAAAGCATAAATTCCAATTATGTATTCAGAGTCTGAAGAAAGTCATTAAGTTGACTTAGGAAACTCTATATATTCCTATCCATCATGAAGATGAAGATTT
Source organism: Sequoia sempervirens (assembly GCA_007258455.2). Lineage (NCBI taxonomy): Eukaryota > Viridiplantae > Streptophyta > Pinopsida > Cupressales > Cupressaceae > Sequoia > Sequoia sempervirens. The sequence goes on along the minus strand of VDFB02336915.1, from coordinate 223,048 downwards.
CCTCTGAATCATAGTTCATCTATAGGTAGAGTTACCATTCAAAATATAAGTAACTGATGACCTTTAGAGGAGAGAAAGTCTGGAGCATGTTTGGAAATGTTTTAAAAATATTGTATTTAGTAAGAGATTTTCTTACAATCACTATCATTTAATCATATCCACCTGCCTAAATTAAGGAAGTTGCAGGCCTTCCTCATATGCAAATGCAGGCCTACATCTGTACTTTAGGCTATACTTGCAGCAACAAATGACTGAACTTCTGTTCCTGAACCATTTTGTGAGAAGAACGATTACAAGAAGGTATCCACCAAAAATGAATCTGAAAACAATTCAAGCTGATTTATAGCAAGCAAGGATAGCAGAGTAGAATTTGCAGTACCATATAAATAACATCTGAAAATTAGTAAATAGTTAACTTTATGACACACATGGCATTTCAATGCCGAACTTATCCAAATTTAATGGTTTCATTAAGTGGAGGATATACACCAGGCAACCTGTAGAGAAGAGAATATTTATGGGCACAGACGATTGTTGTATATATGCCAAAGGAGATCTTTTTTATAATTTTGGAATGTCAGCTATGTGATACTAGAAACTTGTCTTCTAAGTAGAGTAAAAAAATTATGTTAATGTCTAGAAGTGACTGTAGTTGGTCAATGGAACATGAAGGTAAATTCAGTTACATTGGGGATATGCCAGAGTGAAAAGAACCTATGTTCCACCGGCGTCGGGGACGGGGGGACGGGTTTCCGGGACGGGGGGACAAAGGGGCCTCAATTTCGGGACGGCGGGGGGACGGCGGGGGGACGGCGGCGGGGGGACGGGAGGGGGGACGGGGTGTATATACTATATACTATACATATGGTACTTAAAATGCTAGTTATGAAAAGATGTATAAGACTATTAAGAAGTAAAATAGCAAAATTGAAATACTAAATTAGTACTTGAACATTGAACATTGAATATTGAAGTTTTCAGTATCGAATGATGAATTACTAATTAGAAATTAGAATAGTAATACTCAATACTACAATGTAACAATTGTTGCATCGGCAAATGGAAGATTTCTATTATATTATATCAAAAATATCTGATTATAAAGATGATTACAATGAGTAGCATGATTATATGATATCAAAACAAGTACAAAATCAAAATGTCAAAATGACAAAATGTAGTGAAGGAGGCAGAGGCCTCTAATCATCCCTCGGGAGGTCGGCAAACTCCTCATCACTAGAACCACTGGACTCCTCAAGGTCAAGATCCGCCAAAGGAACACCAACCAACCCTATATCTGAAGCATCCTCATCCTCATCAATCTGTGATGGCTCCTCTGGCTCTACATCCCATCGTGCTGCTGGGCTCTCCTTGTACACACGTGTCCTGCGGTCAGTGATACGCAAGGCACTATGTACAGCCACTAGCTTCTCTGCTCTCTTAGAGGTAAGTCTATTCCTCTTAAGAGAGTGGATGAAGCTATAAGTAGACCAGTTCCTCTCAGAAGCTGAAGAACTAGAAACCTGGGACAGCAAACGAATGGCTAGTGTGGTAGTCAGTGATTTCGGTCCATGACAAGTCCACCACAAAATCGGATCCTCCTGTGCCATAGTTCTTATGTCCGCCTTTGCTGCAGCCTTATAACCCCTAAGAGTAGCAAATTTCGTCCACTCAGTGCGAATGGTGCCAGCAGCTTCAACATCATACATCCTATCAATGCATTTGAAGAACCCTTCCTTCACCTCATCATCCTGAATCGGTGTAACTCTCCCAGGCCTAGGCATGTACCACTTCGGATTCAATGCATAAGCAGCCATGTGCAAGGGAGTGTTTAGGCTGTCCCATCTACGCTGAATAATAGGCTGAATGTAAACATTGTAGAACGCTAAAGTGGGGTCCTTCTCTTGCACAACTGCCCTCATCTGACCAAGCATAGAATCAATGCACTCATACACCTCCCCAAGGTTAGGTGCATCCCCATCCCCATATCTGATGACCTGTACAACTGGTGTAATGATGGTGACAATATATTTTGCATCATGCCAAAATGCATCACTCTTCACTATCTCCTTCACCCTCTTCCCCTGCTCTGTCCTGGACCCATCCCAACGATTCCATTCTTGTGTCATAACCATGACTTGCAGTGGCTCTTGCAACTCAAGCATTCTCTCCAAAAGAATGAAATAGGATGCATATCTGGTCTCAACTGGTTTCAAGAACTCCTTCGTGAAGCTCCTGAAGATGGCATGTGAAGTGTGGTGGTTGCAGATATACATCTGCACATCTCTAGCATTGCTGACCACTCCTCTAATCCACTCAATCTTCCCCATGTCCTTGAGTGCATTGTTCATGGCATGCACACAACATGGAGTCCACCAAATGTGTCTGTATGATGCCTCTATAAGCCTCCCTGCAGCTCTGCACACATGTGCTGCATCTGTCACTACTTGGACCACATTTTGTGGCCCAATCTCCTCAATAGCTGCCCGAAGGATCTCAAACTGAAAATCAGCATCTTTTCGATGCCCTGAACAATCAACTGCCCTGAGAAAGAATGGCCCCTCTGAACATGTAACTATAACATTGATGAGTGGACGATGCCTAATGTCCGTCCACCCATCCATAACTATGCTACATCCAGAGTCCTCCCAACATGCCCTCATCGTCTCCATCAATGAATCGATCTTGGCATAGTTGTTATCCAAGATCGTGGTCCTCAATTTGTGCTCACCTGGTGGCACATATGATGGTCCTCCCTTCGCCACCATCGACATCATCTCCTTATAATAAGGAGATCGAGCTACATGGAATGGGATTCCATTGGCAAAAAAGAACCTGCCAATGGAATCATCTATCTGATCCCTCAGGTGCACATTAAATAAATCAGCTATGGGGTTAGGCTGACTTTGCATCTTGCGTTTCCCCTTGCCCTGTTGTGATGCAGCCATAGTGCTATAAGTGGATGACGGTCCTGAGGCTGACCCTGACAATGTTCCTGCTCTCTGATGCAATGTAGGAGTAGAAGTACGTGGCTGCGTCTGCATTTGCTGCTCCTGAATCTGCTGAATAGTCTGAATATGTTGCCTACCAGACAAGGTAGTAGGCATTGGAACTGCCAGGTCATCTGGAACACCCCAAAGCTTGTTGAATTCAATTCTGTATTTCAAATTTTTAGGGTCCTTCAAAAATTCGCATGCTCCCACACCCTTTCCTGGCCAAAAGAGGAAGTGTGCATTAACTCTGGTGATGCTCCCAAACCAATCATCACCACAAATGTTGCATTGCCATTTCCTCGTACCACCAGTTGATGACGTTGGGGCTGTTATTCTTGTTGCAAACTGTTTGAGAGGAGATTTGGGATCATAAGACCCCTAGCCCACTTTGCCAAAACCTGGGAAGGGCAATCAGTAGAAACTGGTGCACTAGCTATGGAACTAGTATGCCCTTCTGGATTTGACCCTTGCTCACCCCCCTCATTGTGCTCATCCTCATGCTCAGGTTCATATTCTGATTGGCTTGCACTATGAGAATCAGTTTCCATCTCATGCTCACTCATTTCATGACTATGGGAGCTCATTTTGACACTGCATTTCACAAAATGAAAAAAAATTCAATAAACACATAGTTTCAGCCTATGCCCTACTTTAAAATTAAAAAATAAAACTCTATATTTTAAATTTTCCAACAAATTTTATATTGCAAAACAAAATCTAAGATTCTAAATTAATTTAGAAACTAGAAAATGGAACAACAAGAATTTAGAATTTAGAAATGAAATAAGAAAAATTAAAAAATGAAACAACAAGAAATGAAAGAACTTAGAACATTGAAAATCAGAAAATAAAATAAAAAATAAGTTAAAAACCCTACCTTTTGCTTGAAAAATCTCTTCAACAAGGTGAAGAATCTTCCTCCTCTTCTTCTTCTTGCTCCTTGACACTCCTTTTTCACTTGCAATCACTCCTTTCACTCCTCCAATCACTCTTTCCTCAGCCTTCACTCTTCTTCTTCTTGCTGTAGCAAACAAGTAGAAATGCAAATGTGAATAAAAATGAAGATTAGAGGGCCTTTTGAAGGCATGTTAGAGTTTAGATGGGCCCCACATGCCCTTAGGGTTCGAACATAACAAATAGACTATTAAAAAAATCTTTAAAAATTGAGTTTTAATGTTGCAAATGGCTGTCCGCCGCGGGAGACGCCTGGGCGTCTCCGGCGGCGAGCTGAGCAATGGTGGCGCTGCCGGAAATGTCGGGACGCCGTCCCCACGTCTCCGGGACGTCCCCGTCTCCGAGACGCTAGGGCCTAGAGGGGGGGACGCGTCCCCGGGGTTCACTGAAAAGAACCCAAGGCTCTGAAAAGTAACTAAATACTAAAAGTGTGACCAGAGAGGTTTACCATGATGAAAACTACTAAATATGCAGTGCAATGCATTATGCACTCGTAAAATCTTAAAAAGTATTTTCAGCCGTCCAATGGGGTCAAAGGGTAGCATCCCTTGTGGGGGTTTGGGGGTAGCGCCCCAAATTAAGGCCTTTAAAACCACACAAACCTTCACAGCACACACCATTTTCACAATTTTATCACTTAATGGCAAAATTAGGTAGTTTTTTAAAAATCTTAGTGTTTTTTTTAAACAAAAATTACTTTTTTATGCCCCTTTATTTTCTAGGACATCCCCAAGTTTTGGGGATGTTCCTTGTTTTTTTCCCCAATTTGGGGACGACTTGAGGACATCCCCAAGGCATTCTTGTGACCCCAAAATGTTCCGGAAATGGGGATACCCTAAAAAATGTTGGGGACGCATCCTTGGGTTTTCTTGCTTTAAACAAATGACAGAAAATAAGTTGCCGGTCCTAGTATGGGAATGGGTATGGGTTTAGGGCATTAGGTATGAGTATGGGAATGTATGTATAACTATATATTTACAAATTATGAATATTTTTAATATTATATACATTAATATGTATATTTAAAATAAATATTAATTATTAATATATGTAATTTTAAAAAAAATTCATAATTGTAAATATATATTAAAAATATTTGTAATTTGCAAATATATATTAAAATATATAAATATTTATAATTTGCAAAGGATATAAAAAATTGGAATTTAAAAAAGAATACTTATAATTCATTTCTTTTAAATAAATAAAAAAATAAAAAAAAGACAAACATTATAGACAACCCCTCGCTCTCCTTCCCCTTCCATTGTTGCTTTGCCAAATATTATTATATCAATAAATGCATCAAAGATTGATTGAGCAATTTTCAAACGTATTTAGGAGTTTATTAAAATGGCAATTGATTTGTTGTTTGATTAGATAAAAAGATTTTTGGATTCAACTATTTGTTTATTTGTATCGATGTTTCGAATCACACTCAGCGATTCATCATCAGGAAGAGGAAATTAATGAAACAGATTGCAGAAATGGCTTTAAGAAGAGTTGGGGGGAGAGGTGGGTTAGGACCGGAAAACGAAGAAAGGAGGAAGAGAAGAGGAATTAATGAAAAAAGAAAAAGAAAAAAGGAGAAAATTGACCACTAAAATATTAATAAAATTAAAGTGTATTAATTAAAAGAAAAATCAACAAGACAAAAGGAATGAATAAATTAATACAAGAACACAATGATGATGATAAATTTGAAAAACTCAAAGGAGTACAAATGCAACTAATAAGATAAAGAAAAAGAACAATAGAAGATATAGAAAATAAGATAACATGGTGAATGATAACAATAAGAAAAATAAATTATTTCTAATATATAAGTAATATCAATAGTACTAAATTGCAATAGAATGACAACTAAAAAGAGATTATGAAAAAAGATGACTAAAACACAAGAAATTAAAAGAAACTAATGAGACAGATTGAAAACTAATATATTGCAATGAGAACAAAAAATGAAAACAAACAATAAAGATTAATTAGGCAATAATATAAAATAAAGAGACAAAAGGAATGAATATTTCTTTTTGATCTTTACCTTCTTATTCCTTGTTTTCTAATCCCTTTCTTATATAGGCATAGTTAATCTATTTTTATATTATTGCCTGTTTTCATTTTTTGTTCTCATTGCAGTATATTAGTTTTCAAACTGTTTCATTAGTTTCTTTTAATTTCTTGTGTTTTAGTCATCTTTTTTCATAATCTCTTTTTAATTGTCATTCTATTGCAATTTAGTACTATTAATATTACTTATATATTAGAAATAATTTATTTTTCTTATTGTTATCATTCACCATGTTATCTTATTTTTTATATCTTCTATTGTTCTTTTTCTTTATCTTATTAGTTGCATTTATACTCCTTTGAGTTTTTCAAATTTATCATCATTATTGTGTTCTTCTTGTATTAATTTATTCATTCCTTTTGTCTTGTTGATTTTCCTTTTAATTAATACACTTTAATTTTATTAATATTTTAGCGGTCAATTTTTTCCTTTTTTCTTTTTCTTTTTTCATTAATTCCTCCTCTTCTTCCTTTCTCCATTTTCTGGTCCTACCCCACCTCTACCCTAAACTCTTCTTAAGGCCATTTCTGCAATCTATTTCATTAATTTCCTCTTCCTAATGATGAATCACTGAGTGTGATTCGAAACGTCGATACAAATAAACAAACATAGTTGAATCTAGAAATCTTTGTATCTAATTTTAATGGACTGTGGAAAGATCATTTCTACTATTGTTGTTTGATTGTTTCCATCTCATGACAAACAAATTAGGGCACACAAATGATTAGGAATCATGACAGAAAAGCAGATGGCAAACACAAAACAAACGAAATCCATAGAGAATGTTTGGGCTGAACCCTAGGGAATGCATGTAGAACCCTAGCCAAACCAAAAAATTGTGGGCCAAAGTAAAAAATCTAAGTTACCGGGTTCTCTTAAAAGAGTCCTCATGCTGCTTTGGTTGTGTTCCAGTCTGGGAGCTCGGGTTCCCTTTGGGTATGTGTTCGCATATCCATAGGGAACTCGGGGTGTTCGAGGTGCTTGAGACACTTTAAAAGATTAAAAATACTTGCAAAAAGTGAAACTTAAACCCTAGACATATATGATAAATGACTTAATATTGAAATTTTGAACTATCAATTGGCATTTATCTTTATCACTACCATTGATCAATGATGAAGTATCATACTATCAAGTGTATTTACAATTCTATATACTTTTAAATTTTTTGCATATATATATATACCCAAACGTACCACCCAAGAATTTTTTTTTTGCTGTTTCGGCATACCCGTACCCGTACTCGATCCCATACCAAAACTAGCAACTTAGTAAAAAATGTTTGAACCCATGGCGTGACTTGTGACTGTGATTTTAGTTTTTATCGCAATTTTTTCATGATTATGCAAGAAAAATTTAGTAAAAGAATGTTGACTGCAATTTATTGAAACAATCACAATTTTAGGGAAAAAATTGTAAAACCCAATGATTCACGACCAAAATTTTCTTGCATAGTCATGAAAAATTACGATTTTTTAGGGAAAAAGTTGTAAAACTTGATGATTCACAATTTCTACAATTAATGGCATTTTTTTCACAATTTCTGCTTCTATGGTACTTTAATGGGTATATTATGGTGATGTATATTGTATCAATGTGGGGTTTAGTAAATGTACCCATAAGTAGCCTCAACTAACTTACCTATTCGCCTGCACACAAATGATAAATTTGTAACCCACTTATACTACATTGGAAGGGCCAACAATAGCATCTCCCAAAATCTAGAACTATGTTCTTACACTTTCAAGAAGAATCAACAACTCTAAAAAAGGGCCTTCTTTACATGTGACTGTAACCATTAATGAATAGCTGGTGTCTAATGTTCATCCACCTATCCACAATGATAGAGCACTCGTGTCACCCATGTGACTTGAATCTCCTCCATTGACAAATTAACACTAGTATACATCTTTTTCATGATAGTTCTCAAATTGGTTTTGTGAAGGCACATAAGATGAACTTGCTTTGCATGCCTTGGCCAATGCCCCCTCAAAATGAAAAGACTAATTAAACATGTATGTAACAATGTTTGAAGCTGAACCTGTAACCTTCTTTTTTCACTTGGTTTACACTACTTTCATCTCAAAAGTTGGAATTGAGTTGTAAAACTTGTGGAGGTGTTAGATGTGCTAGAGAAAGGGCCATTAGAAGATGATATGGAGATCTCCTCGTTGTAAAACCTAATCTTTCCATCCCATACCTCAAGTGTGTGTTAACCATAAGACCAACCCCTTCACTAGATATATGCAAACGATTTGCATTAACTCTATAAATGCTTCCCTTCCATCCAAGGATACAATTATTACATATTATGTGTCTTATTTGTGTCAATGGTCTCTTTTAGATATAATGGTGGTGCTTCTATAGGGGCCCCCACCCTTGATTCAAAAACTATTACATAACACTTCTGGATTACGTAGAAACCATCATTAAAGCTCAAGTCTCAAGAGTAGCAACCAAGAAGGGAAAAAAATACATAAGATTGATAAAACAACTGCAATAGCAGCCGGCCATCTGAAACCCTAGACATCTTGCATGAGCCTGTATCAACACTACTGTCACTGACCAGCTACAGAACAAGGAGACAAACATAGAAAGAATCCGAAGGCTTATTAAACCACAAACCACCATTCCCTGTCACCTGGCAAGACATGCCCTGTGTCAACCTCCACCTTGACCCAGGGCACATAATCATTCCTTAACAGACCCCCGCGATTTCCAGCCAGGGATGGAAAATTCACTCTGCAGCAAATCTCCTGTCTATGCAGATATCTGTGAATAGATGAACTACAGAGAAACGGAATTGTATAAACTTTGCCAATTGTTCTCCATTACCACGCTTATCAAAACTGCCTATGTGAAGGAAATATCTCCCAAGTCTGGATTAGAAAAACATGGAATGCTACCTACTAATGGTAAAGCAGCATAAGAAGATGGAAAATCATAAAGTCAAACTTAAGATATTTTCAGGGAAAAAACACCAGACATGAAATACAATACAGTAGATAGAAAGTTGGCATGCTCAATCCACAAAACTCAGTTAGTCTAACTGATGATATCCTCAGTATTGTTCATAGAATTTTGCAAACATGTAAGGTTAATTGTAGTGCTTCTGACAAGATGTAAGAAAATAGTCTCCTATCATTGAATCCTATCATCAAGCAATCTGAATACAAATTCATCCTCCATTTATCTTTGAATTCTCCTGATGTTTCGCCCAGATGGAAAAATACTATCAAAGTCTATCAATAAGAGGCCACCAAGATTTGCATATGCTGTGAGTACTGTTCTGCAAAGGTTATGTTGAAATGAATTTATCTCTTATAAGTGTTTCCATCAGCTGGATTATTCTGCAAAAATACATGTACAGTCATGTATATAACAGATTTTGCAGATCACTTAGTAACTTATCTCCTCTATACACTATTTGTAGATTATAGCTTAGCCTTAGGAATCAAGAGTTGGATGGCAGATTTCAAAGGCTCCATGAAGCAGCAATGCACCATGTGACTATGGGTAACTTTTCCATTTCGCTGCTGGTGTTTTGCAAAAAATAGCTTACCAATGGCTCCAATAATGAAGTTTGGGGATCCACAAAGTCATCGAAACATAAAATGTCTACTTCAAAGGAAAACATGTCTGTAAAATCGGTAAAATAGCACAAATAAAAACATTCCATGAATAAGAAAACCAAATGGTTAAAATGAGATATCTAAATGTAAAAGAGAATTTGTTTTTCAAATGTATATGTCATTCCAAAATGGTTAACAACATGGATTATCATTAGGAATGCAGTTGTTAGATGGCTTAGAACCTAGTCATCTCAAAATGAATCACCAGAAATGATTTAACTTGTAGTTTGAAAACTGCTGAACCTTTCAATCGACTCTTATAAATCCACTGGAAGACACAGCAGCAAACTAACAATCATCAACTGCTGGATATATCCACAAATGAAAATTCCTGAAGGACAAATTAGAGAATTTTGGAAGGCATCATTCAGTGCAGGTAAATTAGAATTATTCTTAACAAAGAACTTCAATAAAATATGGAAGAACATCTGGACATCTGGACGAAACATCAGCTGAGAAAAACCTAAGATATTCTTCTTCAATAGAGGCCCCAAAGACAACAGTCCCTGGCTGCCATATTGGAATTTGGAATCAGTCATCTTCTAAGCAAATATCTAGAAGCTCCTCTTTGTACATGAGCTGGCTGAAAAGCTGTCTCAGTCTCTTGGATAAGATTCCAATCAAAACCACAGCCTACACAGGAAAGTGGCTGGCTTGGCTGGGCAATGGGTGATGATGAGATTTGTTCATTAGTCCATTCCCATCTACATGTGCTTTGTTATGAAAGAAAGCTTTTGTGCAATTCTTGAAATCGTTGAATCAGCTCTTGAAAAAGTAAAAACTATAGTCGGCCGAAAGTAATTATTCTTGCTTTAGTTGGCCAAATAAGTAAATAAATAAATATTATTGTATGCAGCAAATGTTAATATTATGTGTTGTAATTGGGAGTTAAGTCCCCGAGCATGGATTAGTTGTATCGGGTAGTTTCCGACGGTTGGTGTCCTCAACCAATGTCGACAACTATATATGTCTTGATTCACTTATAGTTGGGGACAGCATAGACTTTCTGCTACTGTACTTATTGCTATTGAATGAATGAGAATACTATTTGTTCTGTGCATATGCATTCTTGAGTACTTGACATGTGTATTTCCGAAAGTTTCTGTTCTCATTTACTTTGTTTGTTAGTCAAGTTAGTTCTGTGAGCAAACATTTGGTGCCATTGTCAATACAAACTCACGTACACAATACATAGACGAAATAATGGCATCATAATGGGTCAGCCAATCGAAGAGCTGGTACAAGCCAACGAAGAAAGAGAAGACGCGTTGACGAAAGATCTCGTAAATCTGTGGGATATCCTAGTAAAGGAGCACGTACGGAGGGAAGCTCTCAGGTGAGAGGTCCCTTAGGCAATCATCTAGGACAATTTGAGCGTTAACCCAGAGGTCGACCACCTTCTCAACAGATTATCGAGATTGCTTGCACGTCATTACATCATACTCTAGGATCTTCAGGCTAACAAAGACCAAGAGCAAAGACAACAACTACTGAGATAAATTGCCGAAGAAACAAACCAAGACCTTGCCAAAGAAATAAACCAAAACCTTGCTGATTAGCCAAGACAACTGTCTGTAGAGAAAGTACTAGATGATGAAGAACAAATAGACCTTGAAAATAAATTAACAAAAGAAATCGAAAATAGCATACGCCACATCCGAGAATTTTCCATATCAGAAGAATGGAGAATTGAAGGATCTGAACTAAAGACCCTTGGATGGAGGGAGTGCAAGAACGACCCCCAGGATACTGGAGTGCAGAGGGCGTCGAAGGTGGACGAGTGGAGGACTCATATGTGGCTGTTTAGTGAAGCAGCATAACGTATTGAGTGAAACAGTCCAAATAGGTCCAAAGCATAGGGAGAACATCGGGGAAGGAAAATGGTGACTTCGCTAGCTAGTTTGAGCGTGGAGACACTGTGAAACATGTGAAACCATATGGATAGCAAATGGGTAGGAAGACAAAGACTACTGGTTGAGAGCATTTCCAACGACTCTCAAGTGCATAGCGATAGAATGGTACATAGAACTAGAAGTAGCACATAAAGCCGCATGGGAGGCACTAAAAAGAGCATTCCAAGAAGAATTTGGGAACCTAAGAGACGATAATGAGATCGTAGCCAAAATATACAACACGAAAAATAGGGAAAACATGAAAATGTATGAGCTTACAATTGTAGGCTCAAGGAATTATTGGTAAAATTGGAGAGCCAGCTGATGAATTGATTAATGAAGCAGTGGTTCATTGAAGGGCTAATCCCCTCCCTAAGGAAGAAAATGAAGGTAGTACCTCCATTGTATGCCGATGCTTACAATCGGGCAATGGACATCGAGATCGAAAATAAAACATCCTCTTGAGGAAAGAAAAAAAAAAAAGATGACGATGAAAGTATGACGGAGAGTAGCGGTGAAGAATAAAAAATAGTCCAAGCCTTAAGGCAAGACATGATGAGAATGATGAAAGAATTGAAGGCCAAAAAGGAAAATTCAAAAGAATCCAAAGAATTGTGGTGTATCGAATGTAAGACAGTAGGTCATACCAAGGAAAATTGTCCAAAGAAACTATTTTGTGACATCTACCAAGTTATGGGACACTTTATTAAGGAGTGCCCATACAATCTGAAGACAAGAAGAACACAAGTGCTCTTCACACAAGAGGAACGGTCAACCCCTCCGACCACACCACCGAAACCCCAAAACAATACCAATGCATCCCTTGGAGGATACTGTAATTGAAGAGGCAAAAATAATCGGTTCAACAATAGTGGACCGAGAAGTAGAATATAGTACGATGCCAAAGGTAGACCTATGATACAGTGCAACAAATGTGGTCACTTTGCTAGGGAATGCTAGAATAATCAAAGTATGAGAGGAAGATTATGCACTGGTGTGGATTGGGTGATCATGAAGATACCGACTGCCCGAAACAAAAGGGCATAAATATGCTGGAAGTGGACAATGAGGAGGTTTTGGAAATTATCAGAGCATAGAGGAAGCCCATTTACCTAGACCCTCGTACGAAGAAAAAGAGACTTTGAGAGGCCAGGGCAAAAGTAGAATAGGCGATGGCCAAAGAAAGAACCTCCAACGAAGCAACTAGTATGTCATTGTAGTCAGAGTTCAAGAAGAGCATAGTACGACAGGTGCTACACACAATTGTACCTATCAAGGTAATTGACCTTCTACAGACAATGCCACAATTGAGAGTAGCAATTACCAACGTAGTCGGAGATGATCAATCTTGAGAAAGAGGTGTAAGTGAGAGCAGGACATAGCCGGTAGGCAAACAAGCCATGGACTCAATGCTATTCACAGTGAACACCGGGAGGAAGCCTTCCATTGTGTAGATTGAAATCATGGGGAAGACACTCACAAACACCATCGTCGATGGAGGCTCGGGAGTAAATGTACTACCAGAGGAAACTTGGAAGTGTTTGGGGAAACCAACTCTTTGGCCACCAACCTTTCACTTGGTAGGCGCCGACTAGCATGGTTTCAAACCTCTTGGTACATTGATGGCACAAAAAGTGACGATTGACACACAACAATTCCTTTTGAACTTTGTCGTCATCCCATTATAGAAGAGAGCGTGCGATGCATTACTCGGGAGAGGGTGGCTGATCGCCGCCAAAGCAAATCACAATTGGAAACGAAACCCACTCTCCATCGAGAGCGGCGAGAGGAAGTTCGTCATTGGCCTAAAGAATCAGGTGGTGAGTGAAGAATTGGCATCTTTCGAGTTAGAATCCAACGAAGTAGACTCAGAGGCAAATGGAGGAAGAATGTTTATGGAACCTAATGACAAATGAGTACATGAACTCGAGAGTTGCTCTTAAGATGAGACTAGTTCTTTGTTGAGAGTGCAACATGCTATAGATCATGAAGATCAAGGAAGAAGAAGACAAGGCCTCGACTAGTTAGACATTTTTTGTCAAGTATGGAGAATACGAGGGAGTAGCAAAATTGGATGACATGCCAACCCACAAGTTCGAACGAGACAAAATAGTCAAGTATGTGGAGCCAAGGGTGAAAAAGGTGAACCTAGGAGATGAAGACAAACCAAAGACAATCTTGGTTGGGGATGATTGGGACCCAGTACTAAAAGCATTGGAGGTGAGTAAAAAGAGGTGACGAAAGAAAAACTTGAAAAGAAAAAGTAATGATGAGGAAAATAAAAAATGCAAAAAGCAAAAAATTAAGTTGGAGTTGAAAATTGAAAAAAGCAAAAAAATTAAAAGCAAGGAAGAAAAAATAAAAAGGTGAAAAAATAAAAGAAAAGGAGAAAAAATAAAAATAAAAATATTAAATTAAAAAAAAGTGGAAATTTGGAGAAAGATAAAAGAGGCCGTACGACCAATAAGGAATCATAAGGTACGATTGAGGGTTAATTATGAAGTGAGGAGGCAAGGAAAAGATTTCACGCAAGGAGCACTTAGTGAACAGTTAGAGAAATCCATACATTGTATAGTGGAAACTATTGCAGAAGTTTGTCCATGCACAAGCTGAAATCGAGAGAAAGGAGGTGCCAAAGGTTGTATGGTAGGCTTTGAATGACATCGTATTGTACTTGCAACCTCTGAAACTCGTATGACAACATCATCCTCTTGTCCATAGTGTACGACAAACGCCCCACACCATCATTGTACAGAGCAACAAGGTACGACTTGGTATAGCCACATGACAGAGGAAACTTGGACATAGGAGTACAAGGGAAATCGTACGACAACAGTCAGAAGGACGTGTATGACGTGGATCCGAAGGACGCATGACGTAAAGGAAGCTTGAGTCGCCAGGAGAATTGCATACGGCCCTTGAGCACTGGTGTACGACAAAGACTTTTGACAGTGGAAGGGTTGGCTGGTTCGTATGGTCGTGTATGGTGTAGGAGACAGAGGGGAAGCACAAGGCGTATGACAAGTGAAGGGTGCACCGTACGGTGGAGTAGAGATAGAGTGATTGCACAAAGAACCTGATGGGTAGGGTACAAAAGAAATCCAGTCACACAAAAGAAAGGTGAGGAAGCCGTACGATATACATAATGCTAGCCATTGGTACGGTTGAAGAAATCAGGAATACCATACGACATACGGAGAAAACATAATTTTCAACATGCTTGCCCCTAGTGAACAATTCAATTCTTGTAACAGTCTTGGGGAGACACATTGTCTATTTATATCAAGAGCAACAAAAGTTCACTTGAGAGACATGGCCACCGCTAGCAGTAGCAAGGGGAAGCAATTGCCACCATTTCAACCTCAAATTGCAACAAGCAAAATGGTGAAGGGGAGAGACGACAATGTAGTAACAACTGATAACATTACCTAGGAGAGTCTTAGCGGCATTAAATGTCGTTCATGGTGGTTGGTGACTCAAAATGATCACGTCATGAAAATAGCATTGCAACATGCGCAGGTGGTCAAGGTGACACAGTTATCGTTCTTCAACTCTTTGGACTTTGAGCCGTATTTAAGGCAAATGATCATGTATTATGACAAACACTCTCACAAGTTTGTAATTGACTACAAAGGCTGTCAAGTGACTATCTCCTATGCATCCCCCGAATTCACTAGGGTACTTGGGATACCCTCCAGAGGAGCTTCAACAACCAAGCCTTTGGGAAAAATGCCTTTGGGAAAAATGTCCAGAAAAATAAGGAGAACCTCTTTGCGAGAGTGTGCTGAACGAACCTTACACAAGAGAAAGACAGTATATGGAGTGTTGGAAGCAAAGTGTTACAAAAGAACTTTCTCACCACAACCGAATGGAAGTGTCTCTTGGATTTGATCAAGTGTCGGTTAATAGGCTTTAACAGAGCGTCAGACATTGCCATTTGGATGATCACATTCATGACGGGGCTAAGTATGGGTAGAGTATACAATTGGGCTAGCTTGCTCTCAGAGAGGATACGAGAGTTTCTGTGCTTGAAGCACAAAGCTTTCTATATGATGCAACATGCCATTAGGTTGCTATTGGACACCATATATACACAAGTGCCTTTGGATAACTAGGGGAGATTTCAGCTAGTCGGCCAACTGGATGCAGGATGGTCGATCATATTCTACTGGGCCAATTTGGGGACACAAACGGCAGGAGAAGAGACACCCCACCCGACACCACCAACAACGAAGAGAAGGAAACAAGCAGACACTTCACCTCCTTCGCCTAGTGGAGATGATTGTGAGGCCATCGAGTTGTCCTCATCAGAAATGAGTACAAAGGAGGTTTCTTTGGTAGGAGAAGTAGGCTCACAAGAGGACATTGAGGAGGCAATTCTGGTATAGCTAGCAATGCAGCCACAACTCGCCATACCCATTCAGTCGGTCACACTACTAGCGGTAGTACCAGTATTGCCACCACCACCAAGGAAACCACCTACAATGGATGATGATGCTGAGAAGGATGAGGAGGTCGACGTATGGCTGGGAGAGATGGGTGCACTAGTAGACACCCCTTCACCATTGTCACTAGAGCCACCTCGAGAATTGATTGACATGGAGGTCACTCACCCTACAGAACCACTAGCTTCACAACGAGAGCCACTAGCCTCACAGCCAGCTTTGCCAGCCTCACAACGAGTATGCACAGTACCGTCAGCCTCACGACCATCACGACCAACACTGCAGGCGATGGCGAGGATGATGTACGAAGTCGGGGAAATCAGACAACTAAATGTTGGGCACGACCCCTTAGTGGCATAGGAGGCTTAGAGGATCTTGGCGTTCATGAAACAAGGGTGTGAAGGCGAGTTCTTTTGGTGCTTCATCTTGCATGGATGGCCAATAGTGGAGATGGTCGAGATGTTGGCCACTTGGCAACCAACTAGACCCATTGCAATTGGGAGGCATGGTCAAGTGCTCTTAACACTCTACGACATGGAGAGGTGTTATAGGGACTTATTCCTTAGATGGCGATGATAAACAAATTCCATTGAGGAGGCTACATAGGCGAAGGATAGAGCACTTGCACAGGTTGAGAGCATTAGAGGAGAGCTAGCTGACCATGCCTATAAGTCCCAGGAGCAATTGGCCCAAGCAACAGTAGTAGAGCATACGAGAGTCACAGCTCTCGAGTTGGAAATGGTAGAGAGGGACAGACTATTAGCAGAGAGGGATGCTTAGTTGGTAGAGAAAGATAGACTACTGGCCATGCCCAATTGACTGAGAAGGACAAAGAGCTGTAGGGGAAGAGTCAAGAGTTGGAGAAGGCAAAGACAAAGCTCATGAAGGAAGTACACATGGTCAAAATTGCCAGAGAAAGGTAGTTGGCGGCAAACCGGAGACTTCAACGTTTGTAGTAGTCAACAACCACCACACCCACCTCCTTCCTGCATCCAAGGGTGTCCTCTCACCCTCCTTCCTCTCATTGATTTCTTTTCTAGTGTATTGTCCTCCATTTTGTTGTTATGTCATCTGGAAGACTTTCTTTGTGGGGGGGAATGATGTAGTTGGCCGAAAGTAATTAATCTTGTTTTAGTCATCCAAATAAGTAAATAAATAAATATTATTGTATGGAACAAATGTTAATATTATGTGTTGTAATCAGGAGTTAAGTCTCCAACCATGGATTAGTTGTAGCGGGTAGTTTTCGACAGTTGTTGTCCTCAATCAACATCAACAACTATATATGTCTTGATTCACTTGTAGTCGGGGACATCACAGACTTTATGGTACTGTACTTATTTCTATTGAATGAATGAGAATACTATTTGTTCTGTGCATTTGCATTTGGAGTACTTGATATGTGTATTATCAAAATTTTTTATTATCATTTACTCTGTCTGTTAGTCAAGTTAGTTCTGTGAGTAAACCAAAACTACATTTTGCAAGGCTTGTCTGAAAATAAATTTTCTCTCATTAGTTGGAAATCGGTTTGTTTTCACAAGAAGTCAAGAGGTGCTAAATTAGGAGACATAGGGACTCACATCATAGGTTTGGAAGCAAAGTTGCATGGAGATTCTATGAGGAAGCCCTGAATCTATAGCATATTCCCTAGAGCATTTATTCTCCCTTGAGCCTCTACCCATCCGCTCCAGCTTGTGGAACTTTATTTGGGATTGCAAAATTATTATTCTTAGAAAGTAACTTGGGAAATCTTGGTGGAGGCTTTGCTTGCTTTTGGCAAGATTCATGGATGGGCTATCCCTCCTAGCTTAGGAGATGGGGTTGGATGACATCAAATTTTTTGCTTTGGAGCATTGGGGAGGGAAGGTTAGAGACTACTACTCAATTGATTCCAACAGTGAGTGGAAATCAAAGGTTTTGAAAGATTCTCAGAAATTGGTAGGAGCTAGAAAGGCTCATACTGATCAAAAAGGAAAACTCAATAGGATCTTGATGGAGAGGAAGTTGACACATGTTTAGCATCGTGACGTCCTTCACTGGGCAACAACTAATAGTGGAGGATACTCAGTAAGTCAGGGCTATAAGTGGCATGTTTGTAGGATGTCCCATTGCAAACCAAATATTGGTTTCTCAAGACAAGTTAAAGAGAATTGGCTCCAAGGCCTCAGCTAGTATCTTGTGCAAGGAGAGTAATGCAAGACATTTGCTTCCTTCTTGCCACTATTCTTATAATTTGGCTCTAGTTGCCAAAAAATTCAACCTTCACTTGACTATCCTTGAATCCATTTCAATGATGTTTCACTCATAGCCATGCATCAATTAGAATTTCCAGCTCAAAGCCTTATGGAGAGGGCTGCCCTCCCTAATTATGTGGAATAACTAGCTTAAGCATAATAGAATGATCTTCAAGTCATGCATATTGTAGGATTGTTGTGCCACTAGAATTGAAGTTACCATTTCAAAATGGGTCTCTTCATAGGAAATCATCATTATTATGAGGTCAAAAAAGATTGGTTATTAAAAGAGCAGTTCCTCACCAAACTAGCTCCCATTAAAGGGAAAAGTGATTCAAAGGTTGTAAGGACCGACTCCAAATGGACCTCTCCATTGCACTCTTGGAAGTTAAGTTTCAAAGGTTCTATGGACCGACTCCAAATGGCCTCCACTAGTGGACTCTTGGAAGTTAAGTTTAAATGTTGCCTCCAAGTGGGACCTTGGAGTTGTAGGGGTAGGTTGCCCAATAAGTGATGTCAAAGGAAGTTTAATCTTGATTGTTGTTGCCCACATTACAAAATGCCCCAAGAACAAAGCTGAGGCAATTGCCATGGTGGAGGTCTTAAAAATGTCTCACCTAAAAAAATCATCTTTGGAGGTAGAGGGTGATATGTAGGTGGCCATCAATGCAATGAAGATAGGCTAGACTCCAAGTTGAAGCTTGACCACGTCCTAAAAGAACCTAGAAGCTTTACTATGAAAGTTGAAAGACTACATACCTTTTAGCAAACATTGGCCTAGCCTTGGATGATTTCACTTCCTTCACAAGCTTCAAGATGGATGATTAGCTAGGTTTGGATTGGTTGTTAGATCTAGAGGTCAGTTCTCATTCCACATGTGCCCTTGACCTTTTAGGGGCCCCACTAAATCTAATTACCCCTTAAACTACAAAAAACATGATGAAAATGACTAAAGGACTATTGACTTGGCTCTTGATGTGAACGACATCATCTCTTTGGAAAATGGCAACTTCACCCTCCTCTATGCTAGGTTTCCATAGGCTTGTTCAATGAAGAGTCTCCTCGGCTCTCTTTCTCAATATTGTTGTGGAAAGCAGAAAGCCCCTGAAATAGAGTGAAATCCCCTTCGATTGGCTGATCTCCATATAGAGGTTGAAATCTGTTTTCACACTAGACAAATCACATGTGGTGCTTGTAATGTCCCCTTTTGGGATCACCTTATATTTTGCCCTGAAATCACAATTCCAAATGAAACCAATAGCAGATTGTAGTTAAAGATATAATTCCTACTTAAAATTGGGATGATGTAAGTCTGGTTATGGAAACCTGCAACCATGTTAGATGAATATGACAGACATAATCCATGAAGTACTTTTATTTCTAAGTCTAAGAAAGATTATATATATCAATACAACAAATCCCAAGGACTACATGGGCTCAACCATAATGAGGACATGATGAGGTGCCCCAAGTATCCTCTACCCTAGGCCTGACAGCAGGACCTTATCCTCTGTGGCTTCATGTGGTCCTTAACCAATGGTCCTCAACCATCATCATGAGGTGGTGTACCTAGTGAGGGATTTACACCGTTCTCCTCCATCATGCCAACCTCTCCTTTTATGATTGAAGACCTTTCTTTATTTACTTCAACAATTGATTCAAGCGGGGATAGTTGGGAGGCTGCAATAGGGTGTCCTTCACAATTCTCCCTTTTTGCATAATAGGGTGTCCTACTCACAGTTCTCCCTTTTGCATAATAGGGTGTCCTACTCATAGTTCTCCCCTTTTGCAGTCCTGCCTCATCCCCTCATGACCAATTATTGCCAAACGAGGATCATATCAATGTTAAAAATATCAGAAAATATATGCCACAGAATATGCTATTATATTAGTGTTTAATATCTATATTTATCTGATTGAATAAACATCATACCACATAATCTGATTATGTTGTTATCTTGGTTGAATTTGCTGTATATGGCATAAGAGCTTATGCTGGGGGTCGATCACTTTAATGCTGTTTATCCCCTGCAGATTTTGTATATATAATACTTGGGTATTCTATCTATGATCCCTGGACTGTGAATGTATTCTTGAAGGTGTTTTATGCCTTAACATTCAGAAGATAATGCTTTTTACTGATTTGATCTGTTCTAATATTCAGAAGATATTGCTTAAAGAGAATCCAAATAGATTAAATCAAATGAATAATTACTAATAAGGATTAATAATTGCTGAAAACATCATTATTGCATATATATATATATATATATATATATAACTTACTTCCCTTGTTATTGATTTATTATTTATCTTCGTACATCTCTCATTGCACCATCTGCTCCATATTCCAAATGATATTCCTTTCTTTCAATCTGCTGTTTGTACTCAGATTTCTAATTGATCTTATTTTTCTGTTCATTCCCACTTCCTTCGAGAATATGATTCGATTCTGTTCTTATCTGCTGTTTTTTTTTTATATATATATATATATATCCGTGTTTTAAATCTGATTACATTCCATTACGTTGCCTTTCTGAGTGCAGATCATTATTTATTTTCTGATTTCTATCATGTACCCAGAGAATATTTATTCTTATTTCTGAAATCTGCTGCTTCTATAGGAATGCCCATTTATCCCCTTCTCTACACAAATTCTTTCTCTTTTTATATTTTCATATCCAAGTGAAAAGATATATCTCTTCAAAAAGAGATAACCCTTTAAAGAGTCATCACCTTTTATAAAGAAGTGATTGCTGCTTTTTAAAACTAACTCATAATCCTTATTAATCTTTAAATTGCTGCCTTCTATAAATGGTCGCTGCTCTTTGTTAATAAGATTGTTATCAATCGCTACCTTTTCCTTGATATTTTCACTGCCTTGTAAATAATCATTGCTCATCTAAAATGGATCGCAACTCCTTAGGTCTTCATTGCTGCTTTAATATTATGATCTCTACTTCTCAAAATAACTTTGGTGAATTAGAATATATTTATGAAGTTGGCCAAAGTTTATAACTCTGTTTTGGGCAATCGCTGCTATTAATATTATAGTGGCTGCTTATAATATGCACTCGTCCTTAATTAAACCGTTGCCTTTAGTCACTCCTTAAAAAATATAATTGCTGTCTTTGTAATTTATGTAATCGCTGCTCTCTATGAGTTTATTCACAACCCATGCTATATGAGTGATTAAATATATTATCTATATCTTAGTTTATTAATATATTTACAAATTGAATTTATTGTTCATATATTTATATTACTTTTTATAATATATCTATTATAATGGTTATAATTATAATAATATTTAAATTGTTAATATTTATATTTTCAATATTTATATTGTTATTTATTTAATTTACTTATTTTGCATCTCAATACTTTATACTTTTAGGGTTGCAAATTTTGGGGACATGACAATGCTTGTTAGGGTTATTTTGGAGAAGGACAACATGGCTTGATCCTTTGGAGGGAATTGAATAAATTTATTGGTGGTAGATATGTTTTTACAAAGCTACGCCTAAATTTGCAAGCTGGTACTTATTTGTTTGGGTGATTGATGTTCTCTTGCACTCTATGCTCCACGGGGACGCGTCCCCTGTGTTTTTATGCCGTTTCCCGTACCGGGTACGAAACGGGGACGCGGGGACGGCTAGGAAACATCCCCTGGCCATCCCCTTTTTCCCTCCAAGTACCCGGTACTTCTAGGGGACTTTTGGCAAAAGGTAGGGGACGTAGGGTACTTCTAGAAGTACCCGAAACTTCCCAGCCGTCCCCCATCCGTACCGGGTACTTCTAGAAGTACCCTATGGCCCAGCAACAAAAAAAAACATAATTATAAAAAATTAAAGTTTTTTAAAATGAAAAAAAGGCATGGGTGGGCCCACAAGGGACGCCCCATGCCACTTAACCTAATTTATGCCTTATATATGCCCTAAAATAGTTTACATAAAATATAATAGACTTTAAAATGGCATTCATACATTGATCTGATTATCAAATTCTGAGTTTCATTTCCTTAAATTTTACTGTCATAAAATGTTACAATATAGCTACAGCCTTACACATATTCAAACTGGAAACTAATATGGACAGATTTGCATATATATGATGCTGAGAATGGGCTACAGCAGTGAGGAAACTACAGATAACTAACTGATTGAATAACAGCAGCAACAACAATTTACAGATAATTATATATCTCAGACCAGACCTGGAATAAGCTCACGCCTGGGCCAAATAGTCACTGGAATCTCCTTGCAAATGAGTGCAGGTCTGAGTAATCTTCATGCCAAGGCATATCCCACTCCAGGTGACCAATATTCAAGCTAACTGGGCACAGATATTCACTCACAGCCACTGTGAAAGGATCCATGTCTGCTCACTGTTCTGAACTACGAGCTCACGTTGATATTAGAAACCTCTTCAAACCCAGTTGCTATGCCCAATATAGTAAAATGAGAAAAAGAAACTCATTTTTACATTTGGCTTGTGAAGTGAAGGAGAGCAAAAGAAGAGCAGCTGAGTGAAGGATCGCCAAACTAGTTAGTATCGTCAGACTCCAGCCTTACGTTGGGATGTTAATCCCAAAGATGCTATGCAGATTGAGGAGAATGCACATGAAGCATTGGTTGGGGTTCCATTGGTTGAGGCAGATCCTTCTATTGACATGGACACTGACACTAACTTAGACTCGAGCTCTAATGGCGAGGGCGATGCTGATTTAGACCTACCTTATGCTGATTAGGGACCTTGGACAGCGATATATTTTCTTAGTTTTATGTTTAGCATGTCATTTCATAGTTGAGACTTAGAGCCTTTGGGCATTTTGGTTATAATTATCAGACTTTTATATGATACGTGTGCACATTGATAATGAAAAGCATTTGAGTTTTGTTAATTTGTTTGTCGATTCTCATGTGAAATCTCAATTCAAGTCTAATGATATGTATTAAGCTTATACAAATGTCTAGAATGAATGCTTTATCAATGTTATGCTATGAACATTTGAAATTTCTATATATTTTTAAAAAATTCCCTATTTTTTTATCAGCCGTCCCCTGCTGTCCCCTAAAAAATGACCCAAAAGTACCCCCGTACCAGAAACTCGTCCCGCCATACCGGGTACTCCCCGTCCCCGAAACCCCGTGGAGCATAGCTTGCACTACATTTATGTGTTGGACTAGGAGGATTTAATTGCTTTTAATGAGGCTTTTCATAAATCTCCAAGCACAACAATAGGTGTTGGTACTTCTGCTGCTGGCATTTCCATTTGTGAGGGTGGGGTTGTAAGTCCCATGGATGTGCAAGGGAGAATAGGTTTGCTGGAGCAGTAGTTGGAATTGCTACAAAGTCACTATATATCTGTTGTGAGTTTAACAAGGCTAAGAAGGTGGTGGTGGTTGGTGGGAGGGGGTGTTACCCACCACCTTGTGAGACACATTCCTTGACCAAAATTTCGCCATCTTCTCTTTGTCTCTCCTCCCAAGTCCTTGATAAAATCTGAAGCCAAGTGCCCTACCACTTCCTTGCCTTCTTTGGTGCATGGGTGGGGGTGGAGGTGGCCAATTAAAATTCCAAAATTGCTCAATGCTCCACACAAATTGATGAACGAGGCAAAAACTTAGGGTCTAGAGGACAATTTGGTCATCTAGGTGCACAATGTTTTGGTGGCTAGAATGATAGGAGCAAATGGAATTGATGTAGAAGCTCTCTCTTAAATGTTATTAAGAGGAAGAAGTTGGCAATTACTTAGATGGGCTCTCCCTTTTGTTGAGGAAGATGCTGTGACAGAAATGCAGGTTGTTGTTGCTGTTGTGGATATGGATGTAGAGGCAGAGGTGGGGGTGGTGTCAAAGTGTTGATGGACAATGTTGCAGAGGTGGAGAAGGTGATTGGTGATGTGGTTGGTGGTGGCACTGCTAGTGAAGTGGCTGGTGGTATGGTGACTGGCGATGTGGTGGGTGTCATGGATCTCTTTAGAATCTGACAGGGGTGACCTTGCCTTGACTAGCGATGACAGGTCTACAAATGTTGCTTGGGAAAAGTTGAGGTGGCATGAGTCTCTGAGATGCTATAGGTGTGGCTGTGGGCCAAAGATGAAGTTTCAGATTTTGGTTCTGGTTCTTGGTCCTTTGTTCCTTGTACCTAGTAGTTTTTAGTTGACTGGATTTTCAATATATGTACACAAAATTTAGTCTTTTGGTTTGCGTCTCTTAAGCTGCCTGTTTAAGCTATGACACACAGTGATGACACTTAGGGGCACTTTTTGTAACTTGTCTCCTTTTTCTTTTTGGGGGAGGGTACCCAATAAAATTCTCCTTTGATTTATCATAAAGACAATCAATAAATTAAAGCTTCCAAACAAAAAATTATGAAGAAAACTTCAAGTGAAGAAAGGAAGCCACTACTTGCAAAAGCACTGGAAGATTTAACCTTCTCTATTAAATCTGTAAGATAGAAAATGAAAATCTATCAATGACCAAAAGTGGACATGCACAGCTGAGAAGACATGTTTTTGCATGGAACTGAATTAGAACATGTATTCTTTCATACCAGTCGGTTACTATTTGAGATTGCTAATCTATGATAAACATGAAATTCATTATGCTACTCTCCTGTCTTCACTTTCCTATAGCATCTTATTCTTGCTATGGTTTAAGTTTTATTAGGTTCCGTGATCCTTTGAGTCACTTTGTGATCCATAAGGATAGAGGCAAGTAGCAGAAGGTTTCACTTCTGGAATTTCAGGCTTTGGAATTCCTCAGAGTAAGTAGCAGTACAAAACCATTGATTCCAATAGAGGCGATTTCAAATCTGCTGGTTCCTTTAAAGGATGGGGCATGTATGAAACTACTTGTTTGATGAAAGGGGGTGTTTTGTCCAGATCGAATTTGAGAAGTTAAACCAATCAATCCAACTTTGTATCTTCATTTCCGATCAAGAAGACCTTTTTGTGCACATTTAAGGACTTATAGCACCTTTATGAAGACATGTAGGAGGCAAGTAGACAGTGGGAGACAAGTTTGAGTGTTGAAGTAACTAGAACAAGAATTCTAGATGAAAAGTAAAGTAGCATACTTGACAGTAAGGACAAATATGAATTGTATCTCCTATCTCTGTATTTGTTTGTTTGGAGCAATAATAATCAGCTAGATGGGTTATTGCCACTGCCAATTACTTTTTCCCCATCCTAGCATTTTGTAGGATAAAAGTCTTGTATTGTGTTGGAAAAGTTTCTTTGCTTTCTGTTCCAAACAACATTTTAGACCTTTCCTCAGCTATCATTTGATAAAATCAAGTAGCATGGGAATATAGGTGTGTGGTTTGTGCATTTTTACTTCATAGAGAAATTATTGATCATATTGGTATAAGAGTAGGCTGGTATCATCAAGAATTTTGAAGAAGTTGTATTAGAGTGATCAGATCTTCAAAGAATAGAGTTGCTACCTTACAATCCTGATATCTTTGCTCAGAAGTGGAATAAGAAGACGTGGATAGAGAATCCGGATAATGGGAATGCATGAATGGCTGTCTGGAAAGAGTAATGTAAAACAATGATTGGATGGGCTAACAACGAAAACACATGAACCAACAACAAGAGTGGATCGCTCTAGATCAACCCTCAGTGAACTCCATAGTACATACCTAGCTATAAAGTTTGGTATTGGAGATGATGGAGAAGACATGGTCAAAATAGATACATTCTTGGAGGAGAAGCTATTAGGAAAAGCTCAGGAAAAATGTGAACACACCATATTTAAAGTTGAAATGAAAGTGGACATAAAGTCTTTCAAAGGACAAGTAAATGCTGAATTTCTAGATACTTGGATTAAGCAAATGGAAGTATATTTTAGTGTACATAATGTTGATGAGGTACCAAAGATTTCTTTTGTGCATCTCAAAATGGAAGGCCATGCTATTGTAAGGTGGAAAAGTCATTTGACAACATCTAGAAAGAAGAAAAAAGCTATTGTTGCTAGTTGGGATGAACTCAAACAGTTATCCTGTTGGACATAAAATTGATCAAAAGATAAACTAGTTGTATTTCAAGAGAGTTCTGAAGATAAGAAATGTTACTTGGATTGGACAATGAAGATGAAGACATAGTAATACAATACCTTGGAAGTCTCTGCACCCACATTTGGAGAAGGGTAATCACCACTAAGCCAAGGGACATGGATGAGGCTCGTGCTCAAGCATATTACATAGGGGAAGAGAAGGAAGGAGAAGGGGATCTTCAAAGCAAGGAAAAAGCATCAATCAGCCCAAGAAGGAAAATTCTTTAAGAGAGATAATTGGAAAGGTAAAAAGTCTACTACTATCGTATATCAATCTAAAATTCCTAAAAACCATTGTACTCGTGTTATGGATGGGCATGTTGACATAAAATGTTGGAAGTTACATTTGGAACTGCATTGAGAGAATTGGGCCAAAGAGGACTCCAAGAAGTTCATGGTAACCCTCATGGGTGAGGAGTTGATTGAGGACAGTTTGGATGTAGGCGAAAGGCTAGGGTGCATTACTGCAAAATCCATAGATGCAGAAAAGGAACAAGAGGAGATGAGCAAGTTATTCCAACTCAAAGTGCACATCAAGAAAACAAAGGTAAATGCGCTTGTTGATCTTGGCTCTCACCGCAATCTTATTTCAGCTGATATTGGTAAGAAACTTGGTTTAAAAACATATGATCATCCTCAACCATGTCCTTGGGGTTTGGTGAAAAGTGTGTGGAGATTTAAGTGACAAGGAAATGCAAACTTGAATTTGATATTAATCCACGATATATGGATGAAGTGTATGTGGATATGATTCCTCTTGATGCATTTGATAAATTAATTAGAAGTTCATATTTATATTTCAGAGATGCTATTTTTTGAGGAGGTGTAATGAATATAGACGGGTCAAGAATTGGGTCAGCTACTTCACAAAGGCACACCGAAGCAAGACAAAAGTTGCTATGGTAAGTACCAACTAAGCTATTATATTAATTCTAGAAGATAAGCAGATATGTTTACTTCTTAGAAGGATAAACAAGAAGATGGGCTACATGTTTTTACAATTGCAAAAGCACAAGAAAGAGTTGGATGGTATGCTAGCATCTTTTCTGTAAGTTTTCTAAGTACCCAAGGGGATGCTGCCTAGAAGGGAAGTAGAGCATGAGATCAAATTGCTTCTCAAATCTCCTTTATCTAACATTGGTTCATATAGGCAATCACTTTTGGAAAGCAATGAAGTCAAGAAGCAACTCTTGGAGTTACTTGAAAATGGGATCATTCTACCAAGTACTTCATCACGTTGTTTACTAATTGTCATGTAATGAAAGAAGGATGGCTCTTGGAGGATGACTACTGAGCATTAACCAAGATCACCACAATAAATCTCTATCTTCTTCCATAGATAGATAACGTGTTGGACCAGCTACAACATGCTAAATACTTACAAAGTTGGATCTCAAATCAGGATATTATCAAAAGTTTGAATGAAGGAGGATGCATGAAAGATTGCTTTCGAAACAAAGCAAGGTCTATATGAATGGTTAGTTCTTCCTTTTGGTTCATGTAATGTACTTGTAACTTTTATGAGATTGATGAATGATGTGTTATGGGAATTCATAGATACATGCGTTGTACTATATCTAAATGATATTCTAGTTTTTAGTGTGACATGGGAATAACATCTCATTCACTTGAAGCAAAGTCTTGCAAGTTTTGAAATAAAAAAAAACTTTTGTACAGCATGCAGAAATGCAAATTTTCAAAAGAATCACTTGTTTGTCTGGGGCATGTATTTGGAGAAGATGAGCTAAGAGTAGACCTAGACAAGGTGGTAGCCATTACTAATTGGCCTACAGCAAGGACTACCACAGAAACATGGAGTTTTGTAGGTGCAATTCAATACATGAGGAAGTTCATTTCGGGTTTCTTAGCTATACCTGCACCTCTACATACAGTTGTAGTCATGGGTAAGAGTTCTCAATGGGGCAAAGAATGTGATGATGTCTTTGAGTTACTTAAATATAAAATCAGCCACGCTCTGCTGCTTGCTCTTACTAACTTGCAACAACCATTTGAAGTAGAGATTCATGCTAGTGAGTATGCCATGGGTGCCTTCTTTTAGCAAGGAGGTAAGCCAATTTATTATAATTCAAAGGTTTTTACATCAACAGTTAGATGATATCTGCTTTATTATAAAGAATTATATGCACAAAGGTGGGGGATGTTAATGTTATAGCAGCTTTGGTAGCTCCTTCCAGCTCACTTATTCTGTGGATGTCCTAAATTGAATAATAGCCGTTGGCTATTCAATTTACTTTTATTGCTTTGTGTTCCATGCTTCGGCCGACATGAATGGATTCGAATTTCTTAGAAGAAATTTAATATCCATCTAGGCTGACTTCACTAAAAGATATGAGATTTTGAAAGAGGCCGACATTAAAGTCTTCGGTTCCTATACATATGCACAGTTTATTCATTCATTTCATTTATCGAAAAAAGCTCTTTCCAGATCGGTCATTCTCAAGTGCGAATCTAATAAAGAAGCTCGACTCTATCAAATGCGAATACTTCCATCAAGTGCGAACAAATTGCTACATGTGAATAAGTGACTGCAAATCATCTCTATCGATTTGAATGTGTCAAGGTGCGGACCATGCCAAAAGTTCAGTGTGAACTCATCTGAGATCTAAGTGCGCATACATCAGTTCGGTGACTTCATCCAAGTGCGATCTCATCACGAATTTACCAGTTCGGTTCTGTCAAGTGTTGTCTAAGTCTGAGAGTTGAAGATCTACAGTGCTAAGCAAACATTATTAGATCAGTATTCTAATATTATCAGGTGTGACCTAGAGCTTGCTATCTGTTGATCTTTATTGCAAGAATCTGCATATCGGTCTTGTGTTAGACCTGATTGTATTTTGTAAAACTACCACTGTTGCATCGAATATAAGAGAGATCTTTGTTGCTGGGTTTTTCTCCCTCAAGAGGAGGGTTTTCCCAGGGTATATGCTGTGTTATCTTGTCTGTGTTTTTTAATTATTCTCTGTGCATTAATCTGTTCACATAAATTTAACATGGTATCAGAGCGGGTTTGTGGATCGTGATCAGATTATTGCACTCAGCTTGTCAAGATGGTGTATGATTTGAAGGTTGAGGGTTCAAGCGATTCCATGTCTCATTCAGCATTATCAAGCTGCATACCTTCCAACTCCAACACCTGGATAATTGACAGTGGTGCCTCCCGTCACATAACCGGATTCAAGGAGCACCTATCGAGCTTGGTGGAAAAGGATTCTTCTGAACAAGTTATCATTGGAGATGATGCCAGCTACTCCGTAAAGGGAATTGGGACTTCCTCACTTCACTTGGATTCCGGCATATCGTTTCAATTGGGTAATGTTCTTTATGTTCCCGGAATCAAGCGCAATCTTATTTCCATTTCTGCTTTGGAAGATAAAGGATATCAAGTTGCCTTCTCCAAAGGCAAAGTTCTAGTGTGGTTGCAGAACTCTAACTTCAAGGATGCTCAAGTAATTGGAGTTAGATATGATAACCTCTACAAGGTTTGCTCACATCCTCTACAAGCATTGGTTCATGACTCTTCCAGTCTTTGTGATCTTTGGCATCGAAGATTGGCTCACTTGCACTTCCGAGCTCTACCCCTTATGGAGAAGATGGTGACGGGCCTTCCTAAATTCAACCAGGAGCACGAAGGTACATGCAAGGGCTGCGCATTAGGTAAGAATATAAAAGCCCCTTTTCATAGTAGAGAAAATAGATCTAAGTGTATTTTAGATCTAATTGATTCTGATTTATGTGGTCCTATGTCTGTTCCTTCTTCAAGTGGTTTTTTGTATTATGTTCTGTTTATTGATGATCACTCTAGGAAGACTTGGATTTATTTTTTGAAATCTAAAGAATCTAAGGAAGTACTGGATAGGTTTAAAGAATTTAAAGCTTTAGTAGAAAATCTTTCTGGTAAACGAATTAAGGTCCTTAGATCTGACAATGGTGGAGAATACACCTCTAGTAGTTTTCAGAACTTTTGTACTGATGCAGGGATTAAGAGGGAGCCCTGTGTTCCCTATAATCCTCAACAAAATGGTGTTGCAGAAAGGAAGAACAGGACAATTGTGGAAGTAGCAAAAGCCATGATCCATGATCAAGATTTGCAAACCTTCCTATGGGCAGAAGCTTCCAGGACAGCTGTATATGTTCAGAACAGAAGCCCTCATAAGATCTTGGAGAATATGACTCCAGAAGAAGCCTTTACAGGAAAGAAGCCTGAAGTCAGTCACTTGAGGATCTTCGGTTGTCCTGTCTATGTTCATGTTCCCAAAGAAAAGAGAACCAAGCTGGAGCCTTCTCGCAAGAAGGGAATATTTGTGGGCTACAGTGAGACATCAAAAGCTTACAGAATTTACATTCCAGGTCAGAAGTTGATAGAGATTAGTAGGGATGTCACATTCGAGGAAGATGTTGCTTTCAGGAGATCCAGAGGGATTCATATGGAGATTGATAATGAAGAGTCTCCTCAGGACATGGAAGTTGTCCATACTCCTGAGATTCAGAGGGAGACAATGGAACCAAAGGAAGATCTTGATCCAGTTGAACCCTTGGAACCTACTGATGGGCCTACTGACATTGTTATTGGGAGGAAGAGACCTCTATGGGCTAGTCGCACTATGCAAGAGGCTGAAAGCTTTGCAGCTCCTAGAGGCACATTTAGAGAAAGCAAAAGGCCTCATAAGTTCTCCAGTTATGTTGCCTTGATGAGTCAGATTATAGAATCTGAGCCTTCCTGTGTTGAGGAAGCATCTAGTCTTCAAGTTTGGAGAGATGCTATGACAGAGGAGTATCACTCAATTCTTAAAAATGATGTTTGGGATATCGTTCCTAGACCCGAGGGAAAGTCTGTGGTATCTTCTAAATGGCTATTCAAGATTAAGCATGCTGCAGATGGAAGCATTGAGAAGTACAGGCAAGATTTG
Organism: Sequoia sempervirens; assembly: GCA_007258455.2. Lineage (NCBI taxonomy): Eukaryota > Viridiplantae > Streptophyta > Pinopsida > Cupressales > Cupressaceae > Sequoia > Sequoia sempervirens. Next base: position 191,836 of record VDFB02336915.1, on the reverse strand, counting down.
TGGCTCGTGGGTTTTCTCAGAAAGAGGGAGTTGATTATGATGAGACCTTTGCTCCTGTTGCTCGCTACACTTCCGTCAGAACCATCATTGCTATTGCTGCATCTAAAGGATGGAAGATTCACCAGATCGATGTGAAGACAGCCTTTCTCAATGGAGTGATTGAGGAAGAAGTGTGCATAGAGCAACCTGATGGCTTTGAGATTCATGGGAAGGAGTCACATGTTTGCAAGCTGAAGAAGGCCTTGTATGGTCTTAAGCAGGCTCCTCGTGCATGGTACGAAAGGATTGATCAGTATCTATCAAGCTTGGGCTTCTTGAAGAACGATGCTGATTCAAATCTCTACTTCAAGGTAATCAATGGTGATGCATTAATTTTGGTTTTATATGTTGATGATCTAATCCTCACTGGAGAAGATCACCTGATTCTTGAATGTAAGGACTTAACTTCTGAATTTGAGATGAAGGACCTTGGGCTCATGCATTACTTCCTTGGTTTAGAAGTCTGGCAGAAGTCAGATGGTATGATTTTAAATCAAGGGAAGTACACCATTGATATACTTAAGAGATTTGGCATGATGGATTGCAAACCCATGTCTACTCCCATGGAGACAAATCTTCATAAACTGAAGGAGGTTGCAGCTAGTTCGGATTTGGTGGATCCTACGTTGTACAGACAACTAATTGGATCCTTGTTGTATCTAGTTAACACTAGACCTGATATTTTCTATGCAATGAGTGCACTTAGCCAGTTTATGTGTGATCAGAGACAGATACATCTTGTTGCAGCTAAACATATCCTGAGATACTTGTGTGGCACAGTTGGATATGGGTTGAAGTATACTTCAGATGCAGACTTGGAGTTACTTGGTTTTACTGATTCTGATTGGGCAGGTTGTGTCACGGATCGGAAGAGCACCTCTGCCTGTTGCTTCAGTTTGGGTTCTGCTATGATTTCCTGGTGCAGCAGGAAGCAGTCTTCTGTAGCATTGAGTACAGCAGAGGTTGAGTATATTGCAGCTTGCATGGCAACTCGAGAAGCATTGTGGCTTCCTAAGCTCCTTGCAGGATTGTTTGGACAATCAATGGAGCCTACCATTATTCATTGTGATAATCAGAGTTGTGTAAAGCTTTCTGTTAATCCTGTGTTTCATGACAGAACCAAGCATGTTGAGATCAAGTACCACTATATCAGAGATATGGTACTGTGAAAGGCTATACAGTTGAGGTACATTAGCACTGATGAGCAGATGGCAGATATTCTCACCAAGCCTCTCGCCAGGGTAAAGTTCGTGTACTTTCGAGACAAGCTTGGTATGGTGGAGAATCCAGCCTTGACTGAGTATGAGTCTCAGTGTCAGTGAGCCTTGCTTAAAGAGTCCTTCTATGTGAGAGAAGTTCGAGGTGAAATCCCTTGTTAAAAGCATTTTCTTCTGTGACGGAAGAACTTGAGGTGAAAGCCCTCGGTTCCACCCTTTGAGAGAGTCATGGTGGATGTCATGTGTGCGACTCCATGACATATGTTGTACTTGTGTTTCACCCTCTGGGAGAGCCATGGTGAAAGTCACATTGAGGCGACAACATCACGCAAAGTGATGAACACTTGTACACTCTATTGCACCTTCTTCTGTGACGGAAGAACTTGAGGTGAAAGCCCTCGTCTCCACCCTCTGAGCTGATTCATGGTGGATGTCATGTGTGTGACTCCATGACAACATCACGTGAGAGAGTCCGTGATGATCCTTCTATACTTGTGTTTCACCCTCTGGGAGAGCCACGGTGAAAGTCACGTTGAGGTGACACCATCACGCAAGTGATGAACACTAGTACTTAACCATGTGATGGTTGATATCACATTGAGGTGATATATATCTCTCTCTATAATTGATTGCAGGCAACGGTGGCAGATGAGCTTCATATGGAGACGATTTGTTCTTGCAGCTGGAAGTTCTCTCCCTAGCTGAGAGGGAGTGTTAATGTTATAGCAGCTTCGGTAGCTCCTTCCAGCTCACTCATTCCGTGGATGTCCTAAATTGAATAATAGCCGTTGGCTATTCAATTTACTTTTATTGCTTTGTGTTCCATGCTTCGGCCGACATGAATGGATTCAAATTTCTTAGAAGAAATTTAATATCCATCTAGGCCGACTTCACTAAAAGATATGAGATTTTGAAAGAGGCCGACATTAAAGTCTTCGGTTCCTATACATATGCACAGTTTATTCATTCATTTCATTTATCGAAAAAAGCTCTTTCCAGATCGGTCATTCTCAAGTGCGAATCTAATAAAGAAGCTCGACTCTATCAAATGCGAATACTTCCATCAAGTGCGAACAGATTGCTACATGTGAATAAGTGACTGCAAATCATCTCTATCGATTTGAATTTGTGTCAAGGTGCGGACCATGCCAAAGTTCAGTGTGAACTCATCTGAGATCTAAGTGCGCATACATCAGTTCGGTGACTTCATCCAAGTGCGATCTCATCACGAATTTACCAGTTCGGTTCTGTCAAGTGTTGTCAAAGTCTGAGAGTTGAAGATCTACAGTGCTAAGCAAACATTATTAGATCAGTATTCTAATATTATCAGGTGTGATCTAGAGCTTGCTATCTGTTGATCTTTATTGCAAGAATCTGCATATCGGTCTTGTGTTAGACCTGATTGTATTTTGTAAAACTACCACTGTTGCATCGAATATAAGAGAGATCTTTGTTGCTGGGTTTTTCTCCCTCAAGAGGAGGGTTTTCCCAGGGTATATGCTGTGTTATCTTGTCTGTGTTTTTAATTATTCTCTGTGCATTAATCTGTTCACATAAATTTAACAGGGGAGGTGTGTAAGGAAGTGAGGTATAGTGTGTATGAAAAGAACCAAAAATTCTCTACTAATGAGGGAAGTGCATACCTTCAAAGTTGCGAGCCATTTTGGAGTTGGTAAGACATTGCCTCATTTGCAAAATTGTGTGTTCACATAAAATACAGCAAAAAGTAGCTAAATTTATAAGAGGTGCAAACTTGGTTGAACTATTACATCTAAAACAAGAAAAGTAAGGGATGCATATGGCTCTTCTTGTGCCCGAGAGGCTGTGGGAAAGTGTTTCCATGAATTTTGTTGGTGGTTTACCATCGAGGAGATGCGGACATGGTTATCTTTTTGTAGTTGTTGTGGATAGATTTTGCAAGACGTGTGTTTGAACATCATGCAAGAAGTCTATCTTAGGCAAACAGGCAGCTGAATTGTTCTTTACAAATGTTTGGGTGCACTTTGGGCTACCAAAATCTATTGTTTTGGACAGAGATTCCATATTTGTAGGGAAATTTTGGTACATGTGGGACAAAATGGTTACAAGACTCCAAAAGAGTACAACTTTCCATCCGCCAACTGATAGGTAAACAAAGGTGGTTCATAGGACCTTGGTGCAAGTCATTAGAGGCTATAACAGGAAGTGCCCAAAGACTTTGGATGATTCTTTTTCTTGTATACAACACTCATACACAGAGCAATTCACACATCAATAAAAAGTCACCTTTTGAGGCTTTGTTTAGGTTATTTGCGTACTAAACCACTTGATGTTACATTGGAACAGCCGGACAAGCAAGGAGAGCAAGATTCAGAGGTGGCAAGAGTAATTCAATTCATTGAGTGGATTAGACAAGTCCAGCTCAAGATGAAAGACCAACTAATGAGGTCTCAAGAAATGTACAAGAGCAGGCATGACCGGCATCATAGAGAGCATGAATTCAAGATGGGAGACAAGGTATGACTGTCCTAGGAAAAGAAAGGCTACAAGGACCAGCCAAGAAGGTTAAACCACTGAGATATGGGTCCTTCACCATCTTGAAAGATTTTGAAAACAATACTCTTAGACTTGATCTACCCCCATACATGAGGATGCCTTCAAGGGAAAATTTTGAATACCTGCATTGGTATGAACTATCCATGTTGGGTGAAGAAGATGAAGAGCAGCTGCTGCTGTCATTGAAGGCTTTTGTTTTGATGAACAAACCATACTCTCAGAAGATCTATTGTTGCAAAAGAAGACCAGAGAGACCAAAAAAAGGTGCCCAGGAGTCTTGACAGATAGGACTCAAAGGACAAGTGGCAAAGCAAGCAAAATGGTACTCAAAGGTGAAAGTGGGAGAACTCTTCCCACAGTTGGTGTCTCATTAAGCTTTTGCAGCACCAAAATCATCTCTTTTAAGAAATGTATGATCCATAAGGATTTGGGAAAGGATAACACATTAGCACACCTTTAGTTTCAGTCTTCGAAACACCTCAGAGGAACTTGCAGTACAGAACCACCAGTTCCAACTAGGAATGGTTTTGAAACTGCTGGTTCCCTTAAGGGGCAGGGCAGTTACAAAACTGCCATTTCCCTTAAAGGGTGGGGCCATTACTAAACCAACAGGGCAGTTTTGTCTAAATTGAAAGTATAAGAAGTTGAACTAACCAGTCTGACCTCATTTCATCATTTCTGGGTAAGAAGACCTTTCAATGCATGGTTAGGGTCATCCAATGCCTATATGAAGACATGTAGAGGGTGAGTTAGAGTAGGGGGATGCAAAATTCAGTGTTCAGTAACTAGAAGAAGAATAATAATTCCAGCTGAAAAGTGAAGTAGAAGACTTGACAGTGAGAAGGAATATTCATATTATATCTCTATCTCTGTACTTATTTGTTTTGAGCAATGATAATCAGGTAGACAAGCACTTGTCACTAACAGTTGCTTTTTCCCCATCCCAGGGTTATTTAGGATAAAGATCTTGTGTTTTGCTGCAAAAATTTCTTTCACTTGCAAGTAACATTCAAGACATTTAATTAGCTGTCATTTGAGAAAATCAAGCAGCATAGCTGTATAGATATGTGGTTTGTGCATTTCTACTACAAGCAAGAGAAATTGTGGATCACTTTGGTGGATTTCAATTCCTTGATCTGTTTGAGGTCTTAATTTTGCATTCACCACTCAATGTCTTCTTGTAATTGGCTAGATACTGATTGGAAGTATTGTTTTTTACAGTGTATTTTTCAATAGTGGGCAAATGAGCAATGGAACCATGGACACAAATTCCAAAGATTATGAAAGCAGTGGAGAGGTGAATTCTGTTAATAAATAGTCACAATATCCAATGCTGTATGCAACTGTCAAGACATTTTTGTAGTGTTCTTTCCAGATGTATTTAAACTCTATTATTTCAGAGATGATTGTGCTTCAGAAAAGGCAGGTATACAGCATATAATCATCAAATAATTGATTTCTAGAAACTTTTGTTTTCTTTGTTTACCAGGGTTTACGGGAGGCCATCAAGAATGGTGATGTATCTGCCGTAAAGGAGCTTCTAATGCAGGTAAATGGATGAGTGAGATTACTTTGCATTGCAATAATCGAAGCAGCATCATTGATAAGTAATTTAATTTGCCGGTTGCATTTAGAGCACTCTTTTAACATCATTTATAAGTAAAATATTCTGAACACGAAGTTAAGAATAGCTCCTCTTAACTTTTAGAATTTTATTTTGACAATTGAAAGTTACATCATTTAGAGTACTCTAATTTAGTTTTGATCATAAGAAGTAAAAATTAAAGGGGATTGTAACGGGCAGTGTGTTGTCCTCTTACACTGACCTCTTCTATTTTGAAGGTTGAACTGTATAACACCATCATATGTTGTTTTCCATAAAGTGTTATATAAATCATGGATATCTGAGGGAAGTTGTCTGGTCTGTGACAGGGTGTAGATGCTAACTATTGTGATAAGCAGGGAATGTCTCTCCTACATTTGGTAAATGCTCAGTTCTTTTTCCTCTACCTAATAAAAACATTTTGTAGTTGTTGTCTGACTGCCACGATTTTGTTTTGTAGGCTACAGTTTTTAATCAAACAGAAATTACATTTATTCTTATGAATGCTGGAGCTAGTGTGGATGCAAAGAATGCTCAAGGTAATTCCCAATTTTGCACCTAATTTATGTTTCCTTAATGTTCTATGATGCCTGTACTTACATGTTGTTTACGGGCTTTGCATTTTGCAGGGGAAACTCCACTTGATTGTGCACAGACTATGCTACAATATAAAATGCATCAGAAAATGCAAGAAGCTGGTCATAGGTAGCAACCAGTTCATGGTTCCTTCTGTATAATCAGCTTATATGCTTTCTAAGCATATGGCAGTTTTGCTCTTCTGTAAATGCTTTTATTGGTACCCATGTGCAATATATAGTTCCACTGGTTTACAATTCGGAAGAGCTTACACAATTAAGATGATTGTCACTTGTCCATGACTAATGTAACATACACATCTAGGGGAGAACTTTCCATCCTGATCTTGAAGTTGCAATTCCTAAACTTTAAGTGGCTCTGATAAGGTCAGGCTCTGAGTCAGGTTTGTTCATGAAAGATTCATATAACCACAGAGAATCTACAGTAATTGGAAATTGAAACCACAGAGAATCTACAGTAATTGGAAGTTGAAGCATGAGAGTTAGATATTATAGATTACTGTGTAAGTTTGGATTGTGGTTGATATGCAGATTTTTTGAGTACAACACTTTTCGGGTCTATGTTCCATTTGATTGGGTTTGGTATCATCCACATCTCATCTATTAGGTGGGCTGAATGTGGAGAAAAAATATTTTTTCACTTATTTAGAGACATTGCGAAGAACTTCAGTTTATTTTAAATTATATTCGCATGTAATTTTCTCTGACTGTTTTGTTAGGCTCTCTGACTAAATATTTCAAATATGGTGAAACTTGAAGTTAATAATGCATGTCCCGAGATTGACAATTTTGACTTACATCACACAAGAAGGGACTAAATCATATATAAGATATCGAGTAAAACGTGCATTTTGAAATAAATAGATCTAAGATAGCGGGATTTTCAAAAATATGTTGAAGTTTTTTTGAAGTTTTGGGGTTTCAAGTAAAGTTATTCTGATGCTTTTGTTAGGACGATTTTATTTTTTATTTGGTTCGACATTTGTCAGTTGTTATAGTTGAGCAATTATGCCCATGATAGAAGCATAGAAGAAGTCTAGATGTGCATGCAATACCTTGTTGAATAACAAAATTCCCTTTTGGGATGAATTGTTGGCTGGATGCATACTATAGGTAATTTTAATATGAACCACTTTACACATGCCGTTATACATTTTGAAGTAGTGTTACATGAAAAATCCAATTTGTGAGGTTTAGGCTTCATGTCGGCAAATAAATTTTGCAAGATGTTCATTTTCTTATATTGTTAACCGTCTGCATTTCATAATTTGGCAAATGGCAACAAATTGAAAGGCTGGGCATACTTCTCTTGTTTAATGAATGGTTTCATGTCTATTTGAAACTACCTTTGATAAGGTCCACTTTTACTAGAGGTTTTAGATTTGATTTGTAATTAATGAGTGCAGATGAATACTACATGCAAGTTGCTTTGTATCAATTTAAATTTTACAAGCTTCATGAAAAAGACTAAGAGTCCAGCTCTCATGAAGCTATTCTCTTGTTTTCTATGCTTTCCCAAGTTTCGGGGATGGGGATGACAGTGGACGATAGAATGGCAGGATGACTACAAAAAAAAAAGGGAAATTTTTAAAAATATAGAGAAATTTCAAATATTCATATCATAACATTGATAAAAAACATCCATCACAGACATTGTAAAAGATTAATACATTACATGAGACTTGAATTGAGATTTCCTGTGAGAATTGACAAACAAATTAACAAAATTCAAATGCTTTCATTGTCAATGTGCACACATATTATACAAGAATTATAACAAAATGCCAAAAGGTTCCAAGTTTCAACTATAAAATGACAAAAACATAGAAAATATATGGTTGTACTTGACAAGCAGATGCAATTGGTAGGTCTATATCAAAATTAGAGTTCAAGTATGAGTCATTGCCACTGTAAGGGGCTGCCTCAAGCAATGAAACCCTAACCAATCCTTCTTGTGTTTCATTGATTTGTATACCATCTTCGGGATCAACATCCAACGTAAGGTTGTAGTCTGACAATACTCAGAAATTTGTTGATCTTGTAGTTGCAAAGCACTGCATACAACCACCAACTTCTTCTATCTTTTAGAGGTAATGTTGTTCCTCTTGATTGATTGGATGAAGCTATATGTGGAGCATTTTCTCTCTATAGCAGAAGAATTGACAACTTGTGAAAGAAGACAAATGACAAGTAATCTAAATGGTTTGTTGAAGGTTGGACCACAAAGATTGACAAATGCAAGCCATTGTGTGTGAAGTAAAATAGATTCCTCTTTAGTATACATTTTCTTAAAGGCTTTCATGAAGCCTTCTTTCACTTCTTCATCATGAGATGGAGGCACTCTCTCAGGTCTTGTTGCATATCATTTGGGATTGAGAGCATAGGCTGCCATGTGAAGCGAGGTGTTCATAGTGTTCCACTTTTGTGTCACAATGGGCCTAAGATGCTCCTCATAAAATCCCAAAGTAGGGTCCCTAGTATGAATTGTTTGCTTGATTTGCCCAAGCATGCCATCAAAGGTCTCATAAATTTCTCCAAGGCTAGGAGAGTCAGTATCAACATATCTAATTACTCGCACAATAGTCTCAATGAAGGAGCAAACATATCTGCAAGTGCAAACAAGTTAAAAAAAAAAAAATCTTCAAAAAAAAGGAGAGATTCTACAAGTTAAAATTAAAAAAACATTAATAAATTTAAATTATTTAAATTAATATTTTAAAAATTAAATAATAAAATCAACAACTTCAAATTTTCTTACCTCATTGTGGACCACCAATCATCATCAAGGATTTTTCGCTTCACACTTCTTGCTTCTAGTGTGCTTGCCTCTTGCCATCTACCCCACTTTGCATTGACCATCATTAATTGTAAATACTCCTGGACATTAAGCATCCTCTCTAACAAAATAAAGTAGCTTACATATCTAGTTTCCATGGGCTTGATGAATTCCTTCCTCGAAAATGTCCTAAACAAAGCAAGTGAAGTGTGATGGTTGCAAATGAACATATGCACATCTCTAGCATCTGACACCACTACCTTCACCTAATCTATCTTTCCAATGTCCTTTAAGGTATTGTTCAATGCAAGAACACAAAATAGGGTCCAAAAAATATGCTTATAAGCACCCTCTACCATCAATCCAGCTAACTTACACACACAAGCTAAATCAGTCACTACTTGTACAACTTTAGAAATTCCAACCTCTTCTATGACATCTCTCAAAATATGAAATTGGAAGTTTGCATCCTTCCTTTTCCTTAAAAAATCAATAACTATAAAAAAATAGGAGCCTATTATACATGTAACAATAATATTGATGAGTGGTCAATGTTTGATATCGGTCCACCCATCCATGATAATAGAGCAACCATCCCTTATCCATGTTTGTCTCAAATCCTCCATCAACACACTCACCTTGAAATATTCTCTATCAAGGAGGGTGGTGCATAGCTTGTGTTCTCTAGGTGGAACAAATGAAGGACCTACAACTATCACATCTTTGAACATTTGTTTAAAATATGGTGAACATGCTACATGAAAAGGTATGGAATGAGCATACAAAATTTTAGCAATAGAGGAATCAACCACATCTTGTAATTGTGTGTTAATCATATTAGCAACACTAGATTTCTTCTTTCCTCTAATAGAAGTAGAACTCTCCCCCCCATGAAATCCAACATCCATAGACCTTGTAGGTAGTGACACACTAGACTACAAACTCTCTAATGAAGTTCCTTGCTTCCCCCTCCATATGCAATCTAGTTGCCTCAATCTTCTCAATTGGAGTTATTTTTTCACAACCTTTCACCCCTTTACCACCTATCCACAAACGATGACAGTAGACTCTTGTATAGTTGCCTTTTTATATATATTTTTTCGCACAAATGACAAAGCCATTCTCTACCCCCTTGATTTTTTTCTTACCCTTATCAACTCGTGTTGCAAATTTTAATAGAGGTTTCTTGGGCCTTTTGCATATAATTTGAAGACTTCAAAAGAACATTCAAATGGGTTTGATGTTGTTGGCCTTGATACACTCTCACTCCTCGAAGAAACCCCAGTGGCTACCATACTTCTATGAGTTCTACTTCTAGGTCTACTTCTTTGACTTTCATACATTTGAACCTCAACCTCCTCACTATCACTAGCACTCTCACTATTGCTCATGATTTTCTTTGTTAAGAATTGAAAAGAGGGTTGCAAGTTCAAATAAAAGGAAAAATAAACTCACAATGCCCTTCCTAAGTAATCAAAAAATTGAAAAAAATTGGAAAAATGCAAAACAAATTGAAAAACCAAATGTAAAATGAAGAACTTACCTATAATGGAGAAGATTTGATTCCCTAGTCTCCTCTTTCAACTGTTGTTCTCTCCTTTTCCACATGTTGCTCTTCACCTCAAGTTTGCAAATGTTAAAACGAGTTTGTTTTTTCCTTTTTGGTTGTTTTGATAAGTGAAATGGGGTTATGTTGTGTTAAAAAGGATGGTGGGTTCCTTGTAGGCTTGACCATCCCTTTTTTTAATTTAAAAAAGTGTTTTTTTAAAATGCAACATAAAGCTTGTTGGGCAATAGGGGATGGCTAGTCATCCCCTAATGTTCCCTTGATATTTTGGCACGTTTTCAAGACATCCCCATTTTTGGGTGGCAAAAGGGGATGGGGGGACATTTCCAAGGTGTCCCCGAGTCCTCGAAATGTCTCAGGTATGAGGACGAGGGTGCCGAGGTAGGGGATGTGTCCCCAAGGAGCGTTGCTTCTTTTATCTTTCCAAAAAAGCTTGAGGTTTTCTTATCCAATTGTATATTTGTTTTTAAGTTTGTGAAAGACATTCTTCTAGTTGTCATATATTTAGTATTATACAAGTGTAAGGGACGTAAGTGCATACCTTGTTCTTTTACCTTTGTTTTATGCCACCTCTGGCACTGTTGTAAATGCATTGCATAGTGCTCAATTTTCTTGTTTGGTGCACAAATTGACCTTAACCTTGGGCCTATTGCTCTAGAATTGACTTACACATTACTGCAGCCAAGACCGGTCTAATTCCACAACATTCCTACCTTCTTGGTCCAGTCTGTGCATGTGGTCTAGTCTACAAGATTCAAACTTCAACTTTCTTGGTAAGTGGGTGACTAGGATCATGTATTTATAAATAGACCTAGGTCATTAGCTCATATTGATGAATTGGAATTTCACATAGCAAAAGCATATTTACTACATCAATGCTTACATCAACACTAGTCAAAACACTTCAACATTACAACCTAGGCATTGCATTCAATTCTATTGAATATTTAAATATTGTACATTCAAAAAGAGGCTTGATTGCCATCAATGAATTCAATTGTCTTATCTTTTCCATCAATAGGATCCACTATGCTTTTCAACATTGCCTCTTCTTTAGTGGCATGTATTAATGATCAAAGCAAAACATAGAAGGGTGCATCAATAAAGGATACATTTGTGGCAAAAGGAGTTGATCACACAACAAAAAAGGTGTCCTAGACTAGGCCTTGTGGTATGATCCAGTTCCACATCTATTTAGATCATCAATCATCAATCATAGAACAACAAAATTATTATGCTTTGGCACATCAAATTGACAAGAGATGAGTAGCTTTATCCTCATTTTAATTTATCACGTTACATTTTAGTATTAGTGTTTTTAGTTTAGATTTAATTGTTGTTTACTATTAGCCATTTAATTATACCTAGATTGAAGTAGGGTTCTCATTAAATAACATTTCATTTCCCCAAAACATGTGATTCATACCCAAAGCTAGTGCTTTGCACTAGGGTTTTGCTTCTTTCATCTTTCATTTTCAGATCTATTTTTTTTTGAATTCGCTCATCCTTTCAAATCTAATATTTTTTGAATTTACTCACCCTTCAAATTTGAAATTTATTTCACATATATTGCTTTCATTTTTTTTAATTTTTAATTTTAATTTCGAGTGCATTACCTCGTAGAGTTGCATGTTAGAGAAAGTTCCAAAGTCACTTGTTCCATTAGGCACAAACCAACCATGTGACAATTGGATGCTCACATGACTATAAATTTGACCACTACCAGATATCTTAATGATGAAAAGTGTTACACCCCAATTGTAAAGTTACTATTTACTATTACTACATAGGGTAAATATGAATGTAATGTGAATTCTGGAGATGAATAAATTATGCTTGTACCTTGTTATCAATATGAATCTTATCTCATGTGATGTTATTTCATTTGATGTTACCTCAATTAATGTTATTCGTGGTGAAATACTGCATATAAGTGAATGAAAGGTTATTGAATTATTATAATTCTAACTTTGGAAATGTTTATGTATACAACATATGTTATGAACAATTGACTACCGTGTGCATGTGTTAGTGGATGTAGGTATGTGTTCCATTCCTCTAGGTGGAGGGGAAGTATCATTCGGGAGAAGATCTTGGTTGGGTAACCAGTAAAAGTAAACTATCTGAGCATATACACACACCACACTAGAATGATTGAGTTGAGTCAGTTTGTGGGAATAGGTAAACATTTGAGAGTCTTGTTTACTACTGCATTATTGGGTGATGTTTATCTATTTGAGCTTTTGAAATCTTTCTTGTACTATTACAATTATATTGACAAGTGGTACGTATGTGGAAGTATGTGTATACATATGCATATGCATGTCAATGGGATCTAACGACATGTATATGCATATGTATAGATGTACCACACGTAAACACTTAGCAATATGATGGTAATCGTGAATGGCTATATGTGAATCAGATGTGAACACACACACACACACATATATGTATAGTATACAAACGTATCCATATGTATATGTATATCGATACATGTGTACATTGGCGAATGGACACGCTCATATGGATGCATCGATATAGATATACCAACACATACATGTACATAGAGGTATATATATATATCTATATATATATGCACACATTTAATATAATGTGTTTATTATAAACTATCTTTCTTGTACTCATATATATATATATATCGAATGTATGCTTATATATATATGTAAATATATATTAGTGGTTATATATATATATATTAGTATTTATATATATATGTATATAATATATATTATATATAATAATATATACTTAGCATAATATATATATGTTATTGAATTCGACTATCTCTTATTCAATTGGAGCCGATTTATAAGGTTGTATTGTAGTCGATAAAGACTATGAAATAGAGGTCAATAATAGTCATTATTAGTCATTATTGACTATGCCAAATGAAACCAATTTAATAGCTTATGGATGTCAAGTGTAAACTGATTATCATTTAGATGACAAGCAGTTTATGACATTACTGTCTACAGTAAGCTTGACTTAGTCGATGCCATTATTGAGACCAACCTTGACTTGGTTAAACTGCTTTATGAGCTTTTGGTCGATTCATACTCTAAGTGGATCAATGATTCTTGCTGTAACTAGATAGTAGTTGACCATTTCTTTTGGCAGTTAACCGCGCCAAATATGAAGGTAAGAATGGCACCACCTTTGAATCTTAGTTGTAGATATCTTTTCTTTGTGCAAATCGATTTGAGCATGAGCAGATTGAATAAGTCTTTGGAATTGCTGTCACTAAACAAGTCGACCTGTAGGTGATTAAGTTGAGTATTAGCTTAAGAATTTGCCACCTTTTTGTTAAGTTTCATGTGTTTCTTTGCATGAAGCTTGCTTTCCATTGACATGCCTAAACTGTAGGCTTTGTGGTTGCTTGGTTTCTCTATAAATAGCTGAACCATTTCATTTGAGGACACATTATTTACAAGAGACTACACATCTTTTGCATTTCCTATTTTTCAGCATTATATCTAGTCATACTTTGTTTCATATTGAGAGAGAGAAAAGAGAGTGAGTTTTACTTACTTTGTGAGGGAGAGATATTTGAGAGGAGTAAGCTATCAACTTGAGAGAGAGAGAGTTCAATTGTGACATTCTTGAGAAGCTGATTTCAAGCTAATTATATTTGAAGAGGGCTGCATTGCTATCTCTAATTTGGATAAACGATAACAGGCATGGGGATCTCTTCTTCTTTATTATTTTACTTTTGAATAAGGTGTCTTGCATGCATAGTTGAGATGTCTTTCCCAATATATGCATTAGAGAAATTAAACTATTTTGAAAAGGAAATTGAAGTAATTATGTTGTTTTCATAGTGTGTTTTTAAGTACTCCATAGTAGGAGATGGACGTTTATCATAAGTATTTATATACTAGGTGTGATTGAACTTGAAAAGCACATATGGTGTATTTAGCTAAGTTATTTATTTAACTAGGAAAGCTTGTGTTTACTCCTAGGATAGATAATCTTGTATGGGAGGGAGTTTAAGTACTTATGTGTAAGTAGAGTTAATCCAAGTATATAGATTATTCGGGATGAAGGACTATCCATTGAAGGAAATACCTAGCTTGTGTACTTACTAGTTAAGTAGGGTTATTCCAAGAATATTATTATGGTGATAGGTTATCTAGGATGATGGACTATCCATTGAAGGAAATACCTATGCTACCTTAAGATAGCCTTAAGTCAAATAGACCCTGAGTAGCGTATCTGATATATGACTTCATTCAAAGTACTGAATGATAACACTTTGGCCAAAGTAGTGTGATTGTTCGAGACTCCACTCTAGATTGTGTGACTACCAAGACTACACTGTCAGTTCACCGTGATCCAGTATTACATGCTAGTTCTAGATTGTGGAATTACAAGGATTCTAGTTATGTAGGACACAACACTATGCTTAGTTGGTTGTCGTTAATGGTTACTCTACCAATCCCTTCGTCGAAGGGAAGGGCCATCTATTGAATGATAGATGTGCGAGGGACCACATTATGAGTCTGTGGTTGGCGGAAAGTGCCTGAGTGATGCTTCTCCTCCACAGTAGGCGATAGGAGAACCAAGATTTGAAAGGAAGGATCCTGGAGTGTCTTACAACTATTTGTTCAAAAGCTTATTGAGCTATGTATGTAATTGTATGCTTTCTTGCATTGATGTATTTTAAGAAATGAAAAGAATTCATGTTGTAATATGTTAGGCATCTTGATTGGAAATTATCAATAAAGAAGGAAATTTTTTATTGCAATGGTTTGCTACTTAGTTAATTTACTTGTAAGGTGTAAATTTAGAAAATTTTACTTCAATAAGGGTTAGTATGTTACAAAAAGGCATTTGACCATGATTCACATTAAATATGTGGAATGTTGAAAAATGAGGTGTTTTCTTAGCTTAATACTTTGTAAAACTTTAATATTGCTAATCTAAGTAAGCTCTTTCTTTGTTACATATATTCTTTGTGGGTGATTATCTTGATTAATTCATTTTATTGTTCTAGAATGTGGATAGAAGTTGATAGAAGAACTAGACAGGATATTAGAAAGATTACACAAGATGTAACGTGGAGAAACCCTTTCGAAAAAAAAATCCACCAAGAATTATTCTATTATTCAATCTCTGAATTACAATAGCTCCAATTCTTTCTTGAGAATGCTTCTTCTGCCTTCACCAATCTTCTTCACAACCTGCAATAAAAACTCTCTCAACTCTATTCAACTTGCTTGAGATATATAGGCTTTAATCAACTTTGTAAACTCAACATGAGTTACAATTACAATGCTCAAGCCCTATCCCTAAAAGGTACGCCATATCTCATGCAAATAGAGTTATCCCGTGACGAACAATGCTAAAACATGTGCTTCATCCATTTGGGCATCCCAAACTGAAGCTACAACTCATCCTTCACTTCGGTGATAATTCCAAAGCTCTTCCTCAAAGTTGGCACCCATAAGTAATCCTACTTAACTAAGCCTTCAGAAATATCTCAACATGCAAAAGAGGTAAATCCAAGAAAGCATCTTGGGCGCCCAAGTTGGCTCCAAGTGATTTCTTGTTAATTGAAACATTTACTCAACACCATTCATGCAAGAATGGTCATCCCCTGTTAACTGGAGGTAGTCCCTGTTATCTATCATACAAATCAAGTTATTAGCCATGCTTTCCAAGTTAATTGAAGCTAACTAAATGCAACTCAAAATAACCAACATGCATGCAACATGCACTTGCATGCAACTGAAGATAACTGAACTGAACTGAATTGAACTGAACTAAATTGATTTTGAATTGAATTGAATTGAATTGAACTGAACTTAACTGATCTGATTTGAACTGAACTGAACTGAACTTCATGCATGCAAACATTAAACTCTAACTCCTAGGATCTTTACATGCATTTAGAAGTGTTAACTGTTACTCTGTATAGTTAACTGAACACAAGGTGAGTTTCACCTTACCATGTGTGCACGCACATGCTCCTATCATTTAGGAATAACTACAAATGTCAATTTCATGATTTATTTCATCCAAATAATTAATCTCATCCTAATCTTAGTGTTGTTGAACACATTCCAAGAATCTAGGAGATACATGAAATAATTAATGTTTAGGATTTGCAATTAAATGGCATCCTATTTCCAACAAGGAAGCCCTAAGGAAAAAAAGAAATGACATAAGCAAGCTAAATGATGATGTCAACTCCACACTTTTGATGAGTTTCACTAGTTATGTTGAACAAGTCATATGGATTTGATATTCTAAGTCATATAGATTGGATATGCTTAGGGGTATTAACCAAAATGTTGGTGAATCTAGTCTCTTTAACAATGCTGCCCTCCCTCTACATGTTAGTGTAACTTTTGCCATCCTTCCATCCAATCCTTGACAAATTTGGCTACAAAGCCTCTCAATAATACAAATGAAAGAAAGGAAAACATAAGAAAAAAAATATGATAGGATAACTTGTATTCTAGTCAATAAGAATTTATTATGGTGGATTGATTACAAAGTGCAAAGAAGCCTATTCTTATAAAGGAAATGAATGAATGGTGGAAATTAACTAAAGCAAGGAATTTATGAAAGATGAATTTAACTAAAGTTAGACATGCATGATATGTGGAGATAAATACATGAATACAATGATAGAAAAAATATAACTCAACTAAGACTAATTAAGTTTCAATTAAGTATATAGAACATGATTGGTTGACACAACTACCTAAATGAGCTTATTTGAACTAGGTGCATAAATGTAATATAATAATAAAATATGACTAAAATAAAATACACAAATACCCCCATCCCCCATAAGCACAAGTTAGGTGGGGTATGGATATATGGGTCTAAGGAATGTGTAGCCATGCTAAGTAACCCTACACAAAAGGTAGCCCGAAGGAGAAAACTTGAAGGAAAAACTCCCACCAAGATGTGAAAAGGGTTAATTGACCCCCCTTGAATGAATGAAGTGAGAAGGATAAAATCTCATTCGAGGAAAAACTCCCTCCTTGAATAGAGATAAGAAGAAAGAACACACAACCCCCTCAAGATGAAGGCTCTTGTGCAAATGGTAGATGCTCAACATTGAATGCTAAAGATGGTCCATACTTCTTGACCAACATTTCTTCCCCTAAGGAAGAAACAAAGCTAAAGGTGTATGCAAGATATCTTCCCATTCGTAAAAGGAATATGTGAGAAGAAAGATAAGAATAAATGCTCTAGAAGCTCCTCAATTGTTGCCATATTGGTGTTAATAAGTGCCACAATTAGATTAGAATTCTCAAAATTCCTAGGCCTAGTTGAAGAGTGAAAATCTATAACCTTGTGGAAATTGATGTAGAGCAAGATACATACATGAAGATGAATTCTTCGAATGTTTCTCAAGGATCTCTAAGCCAGAGGAAAATTGTGACAAATAAAGATACCATGCAAGATACAAGTATGGTAACCATGGATGTAAGGTTCTTACCATAGATAAGACAATTGGATTGATGATAATTTGGTACTCTTGTAGAAGGTGTTCACATATCATTGTTTTTGAGCACTACATATTAGTTCAAGTTAAAGATCATCATTATAACATGATAGTCATTTGCAAAGGGGCCACAACCCCTATATTATTTTATTTTAATAAATTAAAAAAATACCCATGTAGTACTTTGCATTGGGGTTGTATGATCTCTAGACAAAAAAATTTCCTCATTACACAACTTTTTCCAAAATAGATAAATTTTATATAAAAATGAAGGTTTTTGGGCCTTTAAGATGTGATGGTCTAGTCAAATTTAACCCGAATTGCTCCAAAAATCTAGGTACTTGCTAGATCTGGAAAGTGCCTCCCTAGTAAAGCCCTTTGTGAATCTAGCCTCCAGTGTCCAATTGGGATAAAATAAAATGCTAGATCAACTTGTTCAAATTATTTAGACTCAATAGTGAGCCCATATTTTCTCCAAGAAGATCTTATATGCACTTGTAATAGAAGTAAAAAAATGAATCTCCTTAGAATCTAGTATTTGTAGTTTTCTATTTCTCTAAATTAATTGAGAATTTAAGAGAAGCATACTTGTGTGCTTTAGAAATATTAAATCTACACTCCTAGATCTTCTAAAAAGCTAACCCTCAACTCACAACTACTTTGATAACATGTGAGATTTGGCTATAGACCCACCCAAGAATAATCATGAGGGAGGAAAGCACAAGAACAAAAAAATGATATGAGAGAATAATTTATATTTGATTGATTGTACAATACAAAGAAGCCTATGCTTATATACAACAAGACAATGCATGAATAGTGGAAACCAACTAAAGATATACATCTATGATAGAGGAATCTAACTAAATCTATAAATTCATGATAGGTGGAGATAACTTGATGAACTAACATGATAGTAGGAATGTAATTTAACTAAGACTACATAAGTGTCAATCAAATGCATAATAAATGGGCACTTGAATGCTTGACACAAACACTTAGGCGAGCTTAACCTAATTAGGTGCATATAGTACATTATAGTAATAAGCTTAATGGAAGTAAAATGAATGCATCAACAATCCTTAATCCTCACCTTTCTCATTAATCCATCTCCTTCCACTACTATAACATTTATACCCCTTCATAAACCTCATTCCTCCCACACCCTTCCAATTGCTCCATACACCATTACCCCTAAACCCAACATATCCATTATATCCCTACCATTTCTTCACAACCTAATTCCCAACCTCAGCCAATCATGTCTCCCTCCATTATCCAATCTCAATCAATGTAGACTCAACCTATCACTATATGAATCCCCATTCTGTCTTCCACTCTATCTCAATTGTCTCTACATAACATCAATAATGAAGTAAAAAATAGGCTAAACAATATAGCTTCTGCCTCAATAAAAGATTTAACACATGAACTAACATATAATACTTATTACATGATATGCTTGCATATTTATTTCTTATGGATTTTGTGGAATCTTGTTTGGGTTGTATGATAGTAAAGGTGACCACATGACCCATAGAAGAGCCGTTAATTCCAAATGTTTGGAATTCTTGTACAATGATTGTTTTCTTGCTAAAATTTTTCCATATAAATTGAAAGGGTACACTTTTGAACCATTTTTCTCACTTCCTCATGCTTTAATCAATTCATATGCCTACCTAGCTAACTCCTTTGTCCAACACTTTCAAGTCAATATTGGTTTCAAAGTAACATTCACTAAACTAGTACATAGTAAGAAAGGTAGCAATGAGTAAGTTAGTGATTATGTGTTAATATTTTGAACATTTCTTATCAAAATGAACTTTTAGCTCCCCAACAATTATCTGCAAGGCTTGTTTATTGATAGCTTTCTTTTGGCCATAACAATAAAATGCGATCTTTAATAACTACATAATATTTAGATTTATGTACATATATAAGGGACTATGTACTCATGTTATTAGAGACCAATCTTTTGAAATACAATCTATCTAATTCACTTACATATTCACCTTCTTAGACTTTCAAATTTCAATTGAAAAATAAATTTACACAGGATAATTAATAATCATTTAAAAAGTAAGAATCTAAGCCTAATACCAATCATATCAACCATGGTCAAAAGTCTTCAAATATAATCATTATATAACCACAAATTTAAATATAACTTGCTAGGCTTAATGATCCCCTTAATAAAGTATTGCAAAAACTACTAGGGTGATAACTTTTCCATTTACTTGACAATACATCCAAATATGTTGCTAAAAGATTTGATGCCAATGCTTTTTGTTAGTATCATAGTGTTAATGGTCACACTTCTCAAAAATTCCTATGATAAAATAATATGATTCATCTAGAAGGTATAATTGACAGGAGCATCAAAACCTTTTCTCCTCCCAATCAAAATACCAAAATCTAGTAGAATTTGTTTCTATAAAAACACTAAGAAAATAATGTGGGATGATTGTAGAAGAATGAAAATAAAATTGATTTGAAAATCTATTAGATTATTTATGAGGAATGCATTAACTTTATTGATGATCATTCTCACACACATTCTACTCCAACCATTATGTTCTCACATGACGAGATCCCAAATAATGGGTTATCATGGGTCATTTTATATCAAAGGTGTTATCCAATATATGCCTATTATGAGATTCATGTCAGATCCATGGCCTCATTTTATTGTATGCGTGGAAGAGTTCTTTAGTTATCACATGCATAAAAATTCATATGGTCACTTAGAAATTGTATTAAATGTTCCAATGTTTACATGCATGATTCTATTGGAGGCATTATCTTAAACTTGAAAATTGATCAAAGAGAAGAACCTATTTTTTGTATCACTCTTACATTTGATAGATCTAGTACGATCTTTTAGACATTGGATTGAGCAATATCAAGTTGTTCCCTCCATGTTACATCAATTTAGGTTTCATTCATAAAGAAAAATATGTTTTAGTTATAAGAGATCCATACAAAACACTTTTAGAAAATATCAATTTTTTTATTATAGATATATTTACTAATAAACTAAAATAGGCACCACATGAACAATTGGACATTTATTACATATGCAATATTTTCAAAGAACAACAAATGCAAGAAACAAAAATATTAAACAATGTGGTACCAAAGAATATGAGAAAAATTGAACCAAATTTGAATCTTCCTAAAGCTCTTATCCTATTAGAGTAAAGAAAATACCAAATGTTATAGTCATCTAGGGGCTACTAATTCAATGAAACATCAAGCCAATAATGTAACAAAATAAAAATGGGTGCCCAAACCTAAATCAGAGATCATTCCATTAGAGGACATATTTGTTAAAATAATTCTTTTAAATGAATATCCAAAGCCTTCCCAAGGGTATTCACACATGACTAGTTTAGAGGGCTTCTTATCTTTGGATTGGGAAGATAAGTTATAAGATGGTTGATATACCCACTTTTTAGGTTCATCTTCTCTATTGCTTATTACTAGCTATAATTTTTCATGTATTAATTTTTTTCTATTTGATTCTTGGCTTTAGTTTGATTGTTTCCTCATGTCATTGAAACTATGTGGATGATGCAAAGCCACCCTTCATGATGCATGTTGAAATAAATGGTCATGAACATCTTTTTTTATGAACTCTTTTGCTTATCTTTTACCTATTTTATTGATTTTCTATTTATCTTGGTACTTTTTCCCTTTGAATTTGGAATAATGCAAAACAATGCAAGTGTCCTAAGTACACTTCATTCATGTTGACCAAAAAAATGTTTTCCATTTCTTTTTGGTTAATGGTTAGCCTTTTAATTACACCACGACTATTGCGTTTCTCCTCCTTTCATCAATCTTTACTATATTTTACATAAGTTTCTAGATCTTTCTGATTATGCCTTGTTTATTGTGTTTCTCATTTCACCTTTATAATTTTAATCTTCATTTCTTTTCACATGGATTTATGCATCAACAATGAGTTCTTCATGCATCTTCATAATCCTTGGACAAATATTCATGTCTCTTTTACACTTATGATAGCTGCTAGCAAAGTAAAACACATCACATTTTTTGGCTTTTCCATTTGGGGCATTAATTCAAAAACCATCATATAGGACAATTGATTCATCATTTTTGATCTAGGTGCAACTTGTTAGTGCACTTTGCATTATGGAATATGCCCATCATATACCATTTGCATGTCTCTGCAAAAGACTCTACACAAAACCTTGTGTGAGGTGCTCCCTTAAAACCATGGAACACTATTGACACACATAGTATGATCTTACACATGGATACATATGCTTGTGTGAAGTCATACAATATGTGTGTGGCATGTGGGGTATAAACATCCACATTATATGCCACCATATTCCCATAACATTCAATGACCTATTTGTTGCAATGTATGACACAATACAAGTATGACATCCAACACCATATACATCTAACATATGGTGGCATTTGTACCACATGATATAATACCATATAGGTTTAACACTTTGGGGCGTAAAAATTCACATTGTATGCCACCATATTCCCATACCATCTAATGACCTATGCACCACAATATATGACACCATACGGGTATTTAGCACCATGCACATCTAACACATGGTGACATTTGTACCACATGATATAATACCATATAGGTTTAACAATTTGGGGTGTAAACATCCACATTGTATACCACCATATTCCCATAATATCTAATGACCTATGCACCACAATAGATGACACCATACAAATACAACATCTAGCACCATACACATCTAACACATGGACATTTGTACCACATGATATAGTACCATATAGATTTGACACTTTGAGACGTAAACATCCACATTGTATGCCACCATATTCCCATAACATCTAATGACCTATACACTACAATATATGACACCATACGAATATGACATCTAGCACCATACACATCCGACAAATGGTGGCATTTGTACCACATGATATAGAGAGATCCTGTCTATTGTTTATGCTTCAACATTTTGCATACCTGTCAGGGCAGTTTCAATATGTGTTTTTGTTTTGTTCTAAATCAGTTTCAATATGTGTTTTCTTTTGTTCTAAATCTCCCATACCGGCATAGGCAGGGAGGGTAATAGCCAAGTGTGTGGCGTTGGTTTAGCACCTGCCTATTGCATTTGCTTGAAAGTTTCTAAAGCCTTTACAGCATTTCCATTTTTGTGTATATCCTGCAATCTTTACAGATCGCAGGGCCACCTTTCTTCGAGGGATTCTATTAAACGGATCCCATGAATTGTCTATGCTTCCACGTTTCATATATATGCAGTTGAAATTCCATTATACCTTGTTCTAAAGCTCCCATATCAACACAAGCAGGGATGGTAGAGGTCTAGGTCATATTATTTAGTTTTGCTCTTGTTTGCGTTTGCATAAAAGTATCTAAGCCTTTTTAACAATCCATTTTGTACATATCTTGCAATTATTGCAGTCTGCAATACCTCATTTCTTCGAGGGAATCTGTCAAACAGTTTCCGTGTATTGTCTGTGCTTCCACTTCTCACATGTATGTTACTAGAGCAGTTGCAACTACGTCCATAAAAATTTACCTGGTGGTTCATGTACTGTTCTCAAGTTCCCATTTTGACACAGTCATGGAGTACTCAGCAACTGTATTTGATCTAGTTAAAAGACTTATTTAGTATTTCCTCCATGTTTTAATGTTTTGTATGCATATATGTTTAGTTAAAATTTCAATTCTTATAAGCTATAGTTTATATCTTGGTTCTACAGAAAGACATTTACTTCCTTTTTAAATTTTTTAAATCCTGTCCTCAATGGTAAGCCTCTGTTGACGTCTTATCTTGAGTCAACATAATCCGTCTGGAATGAATAAGGGAGCTTTCTATTGGTTGTAATGAGAGTTTATATACAAACCCTCACATTCCTAATGGTTGTAATGAGAGTTTATATACAAACCCTCACATTCCTAATGTTTTTAGGAAACCTATTCTTGTTGGTTGTGGGTTTTAGTTTCGCATATTGAGTTTGAATTTATTTTTGTCATGTTCTTATCGTTGTTAACATTGATTCCATGTCATTCAATCACTTTGATATAATAGTGCTCTATATATAACCTTAATGTTGGCAAATAATCATTCAATATTGGTCAAGTATAATTCTTATAATAGAAATATTTAGTGTATTTTTTACTTTAAATTTTTTTGCTAGTCATTCATAATGTTGAGAACAAATATCTTAATATCAATTGTCATATATTGTTATCAATATTCTTCCTGGCATTGATGCTCTTACATATTATACTCCATTACATATTATACTTTTTAATGTGAAGAATGCATGTACTTTAGCCCTCTCATGTAGGTTGTTTATTTTAATATTAATTATAATGCTTACCTCTTTCTTTAGTTTATTTCAATATCGTTTATTTTATAAGGTCCATATCATTACTTTTAACCCTTTTTTTTAAAGCTTACTTTCAAATTCAACTTCTTTTATCATATGAAGAACATGGTGTGTGATTGTTGGGTCTCATGAATTTAAGGGTTTGGTCATGATTGTGATAAGTGATTGCTAAAAGAACGATTTGAAATTAATATTTTTGGAGATATTAATTAACCTCAATATTTATCATTATTTTATGTGAATGAGAAAGTCATTAATGACACAATGTCAAGGATAGGGAGTTGAAAATAACTAGGATAGAGAGTTGAAAATAACTAGGATATTACGTCATTTTTTAATGAATTGATCAACTATCAAATTATTGTTATCATAGATCAACTATGAATTATTTTCTATATGAGATTAGTTGATGTACTTGTTTGATTATAAGGGAAATTTTTTTTTTGAAGGGACCTGAAACCCTTTACAACTGTAGATACAAAATGCTGCTTTAAAGATGTAACAATAAACTATTAGTAGTAACCATCAGCAAAAAACAACAAAACAACAAGAAACAAATAGACACCCAACAAAAAAGAAACCAACAAAGTAAAACACAAAACTAGACACTACTTCATTTTTCTTAAGGTGTTAGCTACCTCAAGTTCTTGGTTCCTATGAAGGCCAATCATGTCCAATATTTCTTTTTTCTTGTCCTCAAATGTCTTCCTCAAGTTACCCATCCCTCTAGCAACAGGGCCTTTAACATCATCCTTTCCAACTTTTTTCCCTTTTCCTTAAGTCACCCGATCCTTCTCCATCAGCTCAGAAAAATATAGCTGGTCTTCTCTTAGCTCACTGATATTGTGGAACAAAATCTCCAATGAATCCACACTATTCTTAATAGAAATGTGGCAGGCATGCATCAGTTTCTTGATGTCTGTGTTGGTATCCAAAACCTTGGCCTCTAAATCAGCTAGGCGTTGATCACCAAGGACTTGAAATCAAAGAACAAACACTCAATATCAACAATTTTATCAATCAGAATATTACAGGTAGAGCCTTTTGGAATATTCTGCACATTCTCTTTCAATCCCTTGATTTTGATGTTAACCTTGTTGAATTCCTATAGAGTCCACTTTTCCAATTTGAAAGTGCTTGTGGCCCCCTCCCTCGCCATGTCAAGGAGTTCGAACATTGAGGTGGAGTCATCATTAAGGTAGGAGAAGTCCTCTGACAGGGGGTTAACCTTAAGAAGTTATGGCTTCCTAGGCTTTTGATTAACACCCTCTTCCTCCTGCACAGGTTTCTCACCAATGGGTTCCACACTTGGTGTTTCAAACTGGGGAGTCATCAATTTCAATTGTCTTCTCCTTGTAATGCTCCGTGGTTCCCTTTAATACATATTTTGGGGCTTGGTTCCTCAACTTGGAAATACACTTAGAAGCCCTTCTGGGCTTCTCCTTGGTCTCCATGATCACAACATTATCTTGTAAACCCTCCTCCTTACCTCCTGCCTCAGCATCAACCTGACCAATAGCCACAACATCGACCTTGGACCTGGAATCCCCAGAGCCCACCTCTATATTGTTGCCAATAGACTGAGACTTTAACTCTTGAAGAATAATCCTCTTGGCTGCCCATTTTCCTTTAGGGTTTCCCTTCGTTCTCTTCTTAGAAGGGCAACCCGCAAGGGAGGGAGACCCGTCCTTTCCCTCCTCATTCCACTCCTCCCCAACCATGCTGGTATCCTAGAGTCATCACTTAAAGTATTTTCCTTGCCCTTAATTGATGTGGTAGGAATGAGGGCTTTCAAATGCTCCATAATTAACAAGATGAGGCCCTCATGAAGGATCGACACCCTCCTATTTTTCAAATGCGCACACAGAGAGACCTCCATTGAGGAAAATAGAAAGAAAGGAAACAAAATAAACATTGCATGCCTAAAGTGATTTAAAAGAGTAAAATGGTGGCTTAGGATTGTGGTAAACCTTCCTTCTAGGGTCACATACCGCATTATAATTTTTACAATATCCACCCAAATTTTTTTGAGAGACGTCCACTCGTAGCCCCAAGACTGTATCTTGATGAGTTTTTAACGTTCATCATCCTTAAAGAATTGAGCCATAGCCTCCTCATTTCTCTTCTTATCTTTGAAGAATTTGT
This sequence comes from Sequoia sempervirens, assembly GCA_007258455.2. NCBI lineage: Eukaryota > Viridiplantae > Streptophyta > Pinopsida > Cupressales > Cupressaceae > Sequoia > Sequoia sempervirens. The sequence goes on along the minus strand of VDFB02336915.1, from coordinate 165,479 downwards.
GGCCAACCATAGGCATCCCAGTCACAACAGTTATAAGCTCCTCATTGATGTCAAATACCATTCCCTTGATCTGGAGCTTATGATGTACCAATATGAAACAAATTCTGCTAAAGCGTTTGGGTCATGTCCATGAAGCCTTTCCAAGAAAGGCGTAAAGTTACTATGCTCAAGGATCCTCCAAATTTTCTTCTTCTTCCTCAGACTAGCATACGAATGGGGCTCAATTCTACTTCGGTCACCCCCCATATTCATAAAAACCAGTAGCAAAAAATCCTAGAAAGAAGTGTTCAACTGAGAGCCAACAAGCCAAGTGATACCCACAAAACATGCAAGAATAGGGCCAGTACTAATGGTAGAATAAATCCAACACATAATCTTAGCCAAATCCATCATTTGACATTAAAATCTTAGCAGCCTCAGGAAGGAGGGAGTACTCCTCCCACATCCTATACTCATTAATTTTGATAGCCTCATTAGCAAAAAAATCTGCCAATGAGTTGCCCTCTTGATATATGTGAGAAACATGAGTTTCCTCACAAGATCTCAACATCATAATAACATCCTTAATCAACTGATCGACACTCCAACTAGGCTTTTGGATTCCACGTAGACAGTTGATGATGTTTAAAGAGTCTCCTTCCACCCATAGTTTAGAGTAGCCCTTATCCAAGGAAAATTTTATTACTTTTGAATGTAGCCTTAGCCTCAACATAGCGATTTGCCTGATTTCCCAATGGGAGTGCCATTGCACCCAAGAGACTGACATCCTCATTCCTCAACACCCGCCCAATAGTCATGATTTTTTAGTAGATGAAACATGATTTGATAATCCTAGTGATATTATAAACTTTATTGACTTGGTTCTTAAACAAAATATAAGTCTTAGTTGGATAGTATAAAATCTTATTGAAATTGTATTGGAAAATTACTAAATTAAGTGTTGCATGTTTTCAGGTTATTATTATTATCATTTACATGTTATTTTTAAGTTTTGAAAATACATGAGTTAAAATAATATTCTTTTAAAATATGGAGATCAAAGATTATGATTGATAGATCAAATTATGTAATGCAAGAATTATTTTAAACATTAGTGATTTGCAAGTTAGACTTCCAACTTGGATTTAGAAATTGACCTCTACTCTCACCTCATCCTTTTTGGGATCTTGGTGATAAAAAATGAAGACTAATCCTTTGGTTTAGGTCTAATTTGATTTAATATTCTTTGAAGAGGTTATATAATTAAATTTTTTATATTATGATAACTAAAACACTTACATGTTGTATGCTCTCACTTTGCCCATTTGGGATCTTGGTGATAAGAAAATAGTGAGTGTTCTTTTAAAAAATTAAACATATCATAATGTTCAATATTAATGGTGCCTCTACCATCAAGGTTCAAACCCCATAGGAGCATAATTGTTGAGAATTTATATTGAGGATGAGGTCCCCCATTTGTGACCTCACCAATTCATAGCTTCAGATCAAAATCGTTTACCCCTATTAATAAAAAAAAATATATTAATGGTGCCTCTAGTTCATGTTAAGAGGTCATTCCATCATGTTTGAACTACTATACTTGTATCCTAATATAATTGTAAAAACGAAGTCTACGACAATGACCCTTTAAACCACATGGAAGATATAAGGAAAACAAAAACCATTAAGTTTTAGCGAATGAGAAAAAAACCTCAAAAAAGGCCTATATTTGAGGTAAAGTTGAAAACATAAAAGATAAAAAAATCATGTCAAATTCCCCCTTAGGTGTTTTCATGTAAATGTTTCTTTAGGGTTTTTTTCTTGTTCCACCTAAGTGTGTGGCAGTCGACAAAGAATTGTCTAGGGAAACTAGACCCTAGAAAGTGTTGCATGCCAAATTATATGGTTGTATAAACATATATTAAATTAGAACTACATATTTTGCATGAAGGTTCTCATCTACCTTGATCCTATGGACATAGGGTATGTAGGTAGTTTGGAATACAAAGGACATTTTTAGTACTCACATAGAGAGGACATTGTGATGTTTTGTGTCATCAATTTTAAATAAGATCACTAAATCAAAAAATAAATAAATCAAATCAAATCAAGTGATAGTCACTAAAAATTAGAATAATCCTTGGGGTTGATTAGTGTTGTGCCCTTAGCACACACGCCCCGTTCGGAACGGGGACCCTCTTTTCGTTCGCCTTGTCGGGTCATTTTGTCGCTGCCTCATTTTGCGTGCCTCCCCTTTTGATGTCTCCGATGGTCAATGTTGCTTTAGGGTCCCACCATAAATTGACCATGCCTTCCCCTTTTGGTTTTGCTGCGTTCCGGCGCCTCGCGGGGTCCTTTTGGCAGTTTGGCCCTGCTAACGGCCCCAGGCCCTTCCGGGCCCAGGCGTTCGGGATTCTCCCTCCGAGTTTCCCTGCTGGAATTGCCGTTCCCGACGGCGTCCTTCCGGACCTTGGGGTCCGAATCCCTGTCCGCCGTCTGCAAAAAACTTGTTGAAATTTTCTGCGGCGTCCCGCCCTCTGGGCCCCGTACCCCGGAGGTCCGCTTCCAGGGTTCCGTCTGTGTTTCGCCGTCCGCGACAGTGAACTCCCTGCGGCGACCCGCCCCCGGGTCTCGCCAACCTTTTCGCTGACCGAAGATTGCGGGAGCCCCTGTCTGCCGTGGGGTGTTCCGGGCCCGACCATCCGGAATTCCGAGTCCGGAATTCCTCGATGATCCTGCCGTTCCTGACGGCCGATCTTCGGCGGAACTCCGCCCGCCGAGCCCCAGTTCTCCTGCCGCTGTCACTGACATTTGAATCCACCAACTTTTTTTGCCGCCGTACCTGCATTAAATATGCGTATTCATGGCGGTTAGGGGTATAAAATACCCTCTCCAACCCGTCATTTTCATCACAGGATTGCAGAGCAATTGAACAAACTGCTATTTGGAGCCCATCGTCTTCGACAACGTCACGCTCGCCACCCTTAGCATCATTCCGTCGACTATAGGTGGATCCCACGACTCCCCGCATAGCGTGTTTGAGGTAGGCCATCCGTTTTCCCTTCCCGGGCTTCATTTCGTGATTTCGAGATATTTAAATGAACGAACAATCATTAGGAGGGTATAAAATGATAAAACATGAAATTGCGCACAAAACCCATGTGTTAGAAAATTGGCAAACCTTTTATAAATGCCCTCCTCACCAATTCGGGTCTTTTCGTCGCCGCGACCGTTCTTCGCACAGGGAGATTGTCTCCTTTGGGCCCGGGGCTTGTCTTGGCCATCCTAAACTCAAAACCTCGAACACCTGCCGACGACAATCTCTTCCTTCGGGCCCGAGCCATCGGACTTCCCCGTTCGGAAGTCACTCTTGCTGCTGCCATTTGAAATTGCAAACTCCCCCTGCCTCCCGGCTGCCGGATCCCGACCGTCTCCTCGCCGTGAAAAATTCAAAACTGAACATATGTCCTATGGGTCTCTCGGGCCCGGGAACCCAGGGTTCCGCCTCCGAGGTTCCCCGGGTGTTTTTCCGTCGTTTATGGCGAATCTTGTCCGGCGTCTCGGTTGTCGGGCTCCGCCTTCCCGTTTGCTTTTATCTTCTGGCGATTTAACTCATGCTCTCCTTTTGGTCTTATGGCTCTGGGCATCGGATGTCCTTGCTTCATTTTCTGTCGACCTCACGGCGAACTCTTTGATGCCCTCCGTGCTTCGGGCCCCGCCCTTTTCCTCGCTGATTGGCTTTTCTTTTCAGATTGTCGCCTTTTGGACCCTCGGGTCCCGGTGTCCGGACATCCGTTCTCGGAAGTTCGCCTTTCTCCCACCGTCGGGGAGATTTCGCCCCATCCATCCGATCGCCGGGCCCCGAGCTCTCGTCTGCCGCTGGCTGCCTCATGAACCGCTAATGGCTTTCTGCTCGCTGGGCTCCGTGACCCGGGACTCCTGTCCTCGGCCGCCATTGCTAAACAGAAAATCTCGCCCGACGTCCCGATCCCCGAGCTCCGTCCTGCTGATTGCCGCCCAACTTAAAATGCAAAAGCATGCTGTCGGGTTCTTATTGCCGGACTTCCCCTCCCGGACTTCTGTCCAGCGTTGGCTGTCCCAAACAGCGAAGTTCGGGTGCCTTCCCGGTGCTACCGGCCTGAGTGCTCAAAATGAAATAACATATTGCCGGCCGCCCTTTGGCCCTCTGGGCCCCGGACCCCGGAGTTTCGTATTTGGATTTCCGTCTGCTATCTGCTGCTCCAAACTGCTATCTCCCGACAAATTTTCGGCCTGTGACCTCTGAACTCTCCTAAATCGATCCAAACGAACCCAAATCTGGAATCTAACTTCGATCCACGTGCTGAATTTTGGTCCTCTTCATTGCCAATCTCTTGACATATTAAAATTTGACCAAAGAAAGTCTATTGGGGCCTTCTGTCGTGTTTTCCCTTCCAAACAGCATTCCTGCCAGGGAAGTCCGGCCCTCCGGGCCCGAATTGTCTAATTGCCCTTAATCAAAAAATCAATAACATCTAGAGATGAAAGTTCATGATATGCTTGATTGATTGTTCAAAATAGGTGTTATTTTCAAGATATTGACTAACATGAATGCTTTTGATGATCTATTGTGCTGACTTCGTCCTTGCTTGCAGATTATATGGAATCAGGTGCAAGAACTTCAGGGGCATCCACCGAAGGGGACAAGGGGAAGAAGTCAGGAAGGACCCCTCGAGGGAAAGAGGACAAGCACCAGATGAAGTACCAATTCCAGGGTGAGCCGCTCCACTCAAAGGTCACAACAGATTGGAAGGAGATCACGAACACCAACATTGGCCAGGTGGATATCGATGAATTCACGCAGAGGGTCAGGGTCAATCCAATGACAAAGAATGCAAGGTTAATAAGACAAAGTGGAATAGCTAAGGCTGCGGGATTCCCTCCATCCCTCATGGTGCCTGAGCTGGTCATGGCTTGTCGGGAAGCATACCAAACCGACACAAGGACAATTGTTGATAAGGAGGGCAACATTCTCGCTGACATGTCACCAGAAGGGATCACCAAGACCTTCCACATTCCCACATTCCAACAGATGGAGGTCCCCACCTTAGAAGAGTTCCAGGCGGCGTGAGATGATAATCTGTCTGGATGGAAGAAGTCAATAAATCTACATTGGCTCAAGGAAAGATGGGGCAGCGCTGCGAAGGTTCCTCAGGAGCTCTTCCGTAGCGATTTCCATGAGGATTACCATGACCTGGTAACCATGTTGAGCAGGGTTATGGGTCTTCCTACGGCCGCCTACTTTCATGAGTGGATGGCATACTTCATTGAGCAGATCCTGCGTGGAAACGAGGACGTCACGACAAAGGTTTCATTCTACTGGGGAGGAATCATAAGCAACTGCTTCCATGAGCAGTTTGTCAACGTAAAGAAGAGCTCCAAGTTTTACATGACTTCCTACCTTGTCTATTCCTTGGAGGATCAAAGACAGTACAGTGGGTTGTTTGTGGCACCCGATCAGGGGCAGAAGCGAGGGATCAAACCCTTTGATAAATATCCGCAGCTCTAGTACCGCAACTTCAAAAGAGATTACTGCAGAGTGAACGACACCTTCATTGGCCACATCATCAGGTTGATTGCCGGAGACTTCGAGAGGAGGGTCTCCCATAGTGCCAGAGCGCTTTTGAAGCAATACGCCTTCCTCTATATCCAATACCCGAAGTTCATGTATATCCGTGCCCAGGGCTTTACCAAAAGGCCGAATAGATTGCCCCGATATCCCAATGATCGAATCATCCTCCTGGAGCTTTCCCGACAACTCGAACACCTATAGGCAATCTTTAGCAACAAACATATAGCGGGGATCTCCTACCCCATGACCCTCGGCCAAGGCATGTACCGATTGCAAACCTCCCAGTGTGCTGGTAATTCTGAGAAAAAACTAAAGGATTACCATTTCTACCTACACACTGCTCGCCCGCGGATGGACCCGCATGGCCACGTCAAGAAAGCGCTGGGGCTAGCATATGCCCATCTCCATCACATCGAGGATTTCTGGGCCGACTGCCAGGATGAAAAAGAAGTGCGCGCAAGGCACTATATGCGAATGGATGTGTAATTCGTAAGGAGGGTGCAACCATTCCCCGTACCGGACCAAGTCGAGGAGGACGAGTCCACCATCATGCATCCGAGGTACCCTGCAGTCGCCAACCTGCCAATACCATCAATTGACTGGGACGAACAGGAGGTCGACGACCTAGACACCATAACCCAGCCAATCTTGACCCGTACCAAGGAGTAGATCGATGGGCAGGTGGCTCATCTAAAGCAACAAGGAGTAGTATTGACCTATGAAGGGCTCAAAAGCGAGCCTAGTGCCACAGAGGATGTTGCTGCCACCACTTCAACTGGCGGGACTTCCAAGTCTCCTCCGGTCATCAGGTACATGAAAAGAAAAGAAATAGAAACTGCGCAGTCTCCAGACCCCAAGGCCTCTGCAAAGAAAGAAGCGGGAGGCTCGCCTCCCAAAAGACTCAAGCTGGCAGGGAGTACTGCAGAACAACCTTCGACCCAAGAGAAGGAATCAGTAGGTGCGACAGAATTGCAGCCTCCCTTGGCTCTCTCCGCCCCTCCTGTTGCACCACCCACCTCCCTGGCTATGGTTGCTGCATCCCCGCCGGCAGTGGACATTTCTGTCCATCTTGCCCCTTCACCTCCGGCCGAGTCTGTAATAGTTATTGACTCATCTTCCGCCATGACTTCTCCCCCTTCCTCTGCTGCTATGTCGCCAATCACATCACTCCCTCTGGCAACAATAACATCACCTGTTCCCCTTGCCACTATGCCCAAGGCTCTTTCAAGGCACATGCAAAACCTTCCCCCTGAGCTCTCCTAGATCTTAATGGACCCAACCCTCTAAGCAGCCCTTGCACAGGTCCTTGCAACTGCTCAACCTTCACAACCACCGACAGGGCCACCAGCCATGGAGGCCACAATGCTAATCTCAAAGGAGTTGGAGGAACGAGAGCAGGAGGCCTCGAAGCTTGTTGAGGAGGAGACCGATGAGTACCATAAGCACCCAAAGTATGAACACCGAACCATCGACATGGTGGTTTATGAGGAGGAAGAAACAGGCTCTTCCGAGAGTGGGGACGAGGAGGATGGCTCAGGTGCTAAGGAAATCATTCAAACCTTTGATGATGACCTTGAGGAGGAAATGGCACAACAGCTGAAGGACATTGGAGCAGAAACGAAAGGGTCACCACATGATGAAGAAGGGCAGCCATCGGAGGAACAACAGCTAAAGGATTTGACTGAGGCTGAAACCCATATTGTCAAAAGCCCCGAGGCTGAGGGTACTAAGGAAAAGAAGGAAGAAGAAATAGTAAGAAAAGAAAGCCCCATTCGACAACCATCCATCGGCCTGCCTATCAAACGCCTCGTGTTCGTTCATGACTCCGATGAGGAGGAGGATGCTGCCAAAGAGAAAGGAGAATCCCCAAAAGAAAAGGAAGCGAAAATCTTGGCATTGACCGAGAGGGGCGAGGGTGACCACGATTCACACAAGAGCCAGAGGCCATCTTGGCTCGAGCCCAAATCACGACGAAGAAGGAGAAGAAGCCCAAGGTCTGATCCAGAATAACAATGGATGCTTCCGGCTCCCAAGCGGCACAAATTGCAACACCCACAATTGGCCAGTCTGGGGTAAGCTATAACGTCTCCACCATTGACTTGGGAACCGCAACCAGAGAACAGAAAGTCGAACATCTTGAGGAGTCAGTGGCTACAGTGGTGCATCTGATAAAACAAGATAAAATCTCGAAGGATGAGCTCAAGGCGCAGATTGTAGCCTTAACGGATTATATTCAGCAATGGTCTTCAGTGGACGACCTGCCTACTACATCCATGGCCACACCTCAGCTACTTTCCAAGGAACAGATCGAAAAAATGGAGAGAAGAAAGAACTTAGAGAAGACCACAGAGGATTGGTTCCGACAAGTCTCATACGTCGGGAACATGGGAATTAGCCGGGCTGTGCGGACAACCAACAAGTTCTTGGACCTAATGCAGTCTCTGGAGAGCACAAAGAAACTCTGCACCAATTTCCCTGCAACTTATGACTCCACCTTTCCAAGGATTGAAGCTATCCTTCGGATGCTTGAAGCCACGTGGGAGGAGAAGCTTGCATTTAAGAAAGAAGATCACTGGCTGATGGATGTGTGGCGCCGAGACTTTGACAACCGGAAGGAGAGGTTAGAGAAAATCATGAGCAAGGTGGATCCAGACATTGAATGGATCAAAGAGATCCGGGCGGAATGTGCTCAATATCTTAAAATGATGACGGGCTATGAAATGCCCACTGTGCAAATGGATCCGAAAAAGATAAAACCCTACTTCCAGGAGAAGATGAAAGACAGGATGGTTGGAGAAATCACAACGGAATTCCTGAGTTTTGCTGCCCGCGCCTTCGATCAATCAGAGCTTTTCAGAGACCAAGGCTCGAAGTATGATGAGGATTGGAAAAGGCTGGAGGATAATGCAAAGGAGTGGAGCTACTAGGCGCTGCGATGTGAAATCCTCGAAATAGACAAGCTCCAGGCAGTCATCCTCAAATACATAGAATACACAACTTCCGAGGGACAGGAGGACAACCCTGCCAAAGATGAAGACCTTTCTGAAGAGTAGCTACAGCAAAACAACAATCCGCCAAATGACAAAAGAGCTACAGTGCCATCAGCAAGAAGATGAAATAGGGTAAAGGACAAAATGTAAATTTTAAATTGCTAGATATTGGGGGGTAGGTGAAACCCTATTTTTAATGAATCTTGGCCACACAATAAGAATGAATCTTGGCCATTCATTTGACTTTTGGAAAACTATAAATAGGGCTCTCCTCTCATTTGCAAAGAGAGTTGAGTTGTTGTAAAAACATGCTGCAGAAATTTATAAAGAAAAGGAATTGACTTGGTGTATTTCCTTAGTTTCTCTCATGTTGCTTGATTCAATCTCTAAAGTTAGATGTTTGACTTAGGTTTTATTACTATCTAGTTAGCTATTTTCTTTCTTTGGATAGATTTTAGGAATGCTGTTGGGTGATTATGAAAATTCCTGCCATGTTGATGATTTCTTTGTCCATACTTTTTGCTGTTTGCTGATGGTAGATAGCTGTGCAAAGTTAGCCTGGACTTGATTTCAAAGCTGCTCCAAACATTTATCTTTGATTCATGCATGTATGTGGTGGATGAAGGATAAAATATCTGCAGACCTTAGAAGATAGCACAATTTCCATGATACTGTGAAATCCCTGGTTAAGTGGGATATTGTTTTGAGAAATTATCCATTGCAGGAACTCCATTGTCACTATTCATAGCTAGTTGCAGACTTAGGAACTTTCCCTCTTCCTTGCCTTCTTTTCTTTTTTTAATAGCTGACCTATGTTAAGGTTCATTGCACATTGTAAAGCCAAATCCAACAACAAAATGGAGTCCAAGACTGCTGTTTGAACCTACAGCCAATGCATAACAACTTCCCATCCTAAGAACTCCATTTCAAGATCCCACTTCCATGCTTTGTATCCTTGCTTTGCATTTCCTGCGTAAGACCGCCTTGTGATTCCAGCAAATCACATCGAACAACTGAAATATTCCAAGCATTGTCAAGACCTGACATTAGAGACCTTGGGATAGTGTTCTGCAATCCGATTATGGAATATTGTCTTTCAAGAGAGGTAGTGCATCTATGCACTGCCTGCGTTGAAAAGTGCATAAAAACACCGTCAACAATTAGTATTCTACTTGACCCTAGAAAGGGTTGCATACCCACTCGTATAATTTTATAAACATAGATTAAACTACAACTACATATTTTGCATGGAATTTCTCATGTACCTTGATCTTGTGGATAGAGGGTATGTAGATAGCTTGTAATATGAAGGATGTTTCTAGCACTTAGGTACATAGGACATTTTGAGGTTTAATGTCATATAATTTTTAAATAAGATTATAAATCAAAGTAATATGAAATAAAATAAAATAAAATTATAGTCGCTGATATTGAGAAGAATCATTAGGGTTGATAGGTCCTATACTTGGTTGGTAGCTCAAAACTTGAGGAAGGGTACAAGATATTTGTAGAACAAGTATAGAAAACCTCAATATAGTAGTATGAGCATACTATGATTTTTTGTAAGTGACTTGGGACCCGATTATGAGTCTAAGACTCTAGCTAGAGCATATTTTTGATTTTCCTATCCTATTGGCTCATATGGTTTTTGAAGTTGTCTGTCTTGTAATAAATAGAGTTTTGGTTTGAATTGTCCATGTATTTGTAATGCCCTCCCCAAGATTAAGTGAATAAAATACTACAAAGTAACTAAATAAGAGAAGTAAATAATAAAATAGAATGATTAAAGATAAACTACTAAATTTATAACTTGTCTAATGTTATGGATTAATAGAAATAATGATGAAGTCTTGTACACTCCAAAAAAATATTTTTCAAGTTAGATACTTTTTCTGCTAATCCAACAATTAAATTTACAAGAGGGAATAATAATAAAAAATAATAATGATAATGTCATTAAGGAATTTCACAATCATTACTTTATGATGATTTTGATAATGTACACACCCAATGTTATTATAAACAAAACAAATGACTTTTCTTTCTTTTTTAAATCAAACATTACTATTCCAACTTTACACTAATTGTCAACACATTTATATTCATTTAAACTACAATAAACATGGAACCTATTTTGATAAGGTTAGTATTAAATCTGCACAATAACATTAAGTTAACCCCAAAAAGATTTTTTTTTTTTTTACCATTATATCATAATCAAATAGGACATCTAAAATTGTTAGCGAAGGTAGAATCAATATTACATAAAGGTTGAGATATGTAATAGAATCAAATACTAAAGATGCATCGTAAGTGTTGAATCAACCTTAATCTATTTACCTTTCCAAGTGAGCTAGTTAAAGCCTAATCATTAGAAATGAAGAGAATAATTTAAACAATACTTTAAACGAATATTACAAGCATAAACATCCAAAAAATAGGCTAACAAGGACTATACCTTCCAATATTGAACACCCTATCATTATAGGACTAATAAATCAATAACTTGAGATTGATTATGTATATTTGTAGTATACACACAACTAAACATATACATAACTCATGACTATTTAGTTTGTTAACATTTGTTAATAGCTATACTTTAATGGATTTAGAGGCTTTAATGTTATAGTTCACAAATTAAACCTCATTTCTTTACTTCATAACTTTACCCAAATTATTATTATTCTTACAAAAATTCTTAGGTGATGTAACACCTCTCTAACCCCAGCCTGGGTAAGATAGCATTTTGATTTTGATGTGATGTTCTAAATGTTGAATGTTGTTATAATGAGATTAGACATTGATGGTTATGTGAAAGGTTATTGTGATTAGTTATAATGTTGGATTACATGTTTATATGTTTATATACTGCTATCATTGCTTTTGTATGATTATGGATAGGAAAGGGATGATGTCATAACACTCATATCCGAGAGGCTTAAGATGTCATGACCCTCTTCCTGATCATTGATGTTGCTTCGACTAGATGATATATGTTATATGCACATGCACTTTAATGTGTGATTGGAGTGATGCAGGTATTGAGTATCGACTCCCCTTGGATCCATAGGCTTGAGTGTACTCATATTCCCCGATGGTGGTTACTGGAGGTAGTCACAGGCCAAATGTCCCCTACCCTAGCCCTCTATACCTTGTTAGTGCGGTGTTCTCGTATTGTTGTCTTATTGTCCGGTTACCTAATGGTAACGTCTAGAGCACCTTTTGGTTGTATGTGGTTTACTAGTATGTTTTGTTAGGCATTTTGTCATGGTTTCCGTTAATCTGTTATGTGGCTATATTTTGGTTGTCGGTGTATGACGTGGTTTCATTTATGGTATTTTATTGTGTTTAATTGATTGGAGATTTGAATGGTTTTATCCACGAGGTTTTAAATATGTTATTCTAAGTGATTTTTATTGATTATTTGAGAGATTGATATATCTCATTTACTAATTTTAAATGCTTTTATTAATCTTTTTTTTTGTGAGCTTTTATAGCCATATTTAAATATTATTGGGGAGCTTGTGTGTATTTTAATGTTGGATTTAAATTATTGTTTTTATATGAAATATAGAATATTGTATATTTAGTGATTTTAATTGATTGCTTTGGAGAGCTTTAATAGCTTGTTTAATAAAATATTTTATTTCATTTTGTTGTGTTGAGGAGTTTAGTTAAAAGAAAATGGGCATCCTTGTCTTTGATATATATATATATTCATTTTGTTTTGGGAGGGGAGAGTTATTCTTTTGGAGGAGAAGAAATTTTCTGTAAGATTTTTTTTGTTTTTGGAAGGAGAAGGAAAAACCCCACGAATTGGGCAGCAAAGTTGGGGAGAAATGTGGAGAAGAAATTTGTGGGCATTTGATTGTTGATTTCAGCATGCCATTTCCTTCTTGCTATCCTATTTTGGAACCCAGTCGTGCCTTATACTTAGAGCATTCTCTCATTTCAATTTGGGGGAAACATTGAGGCATTTTTCTGTTGTTCTTGAATCCCTTGAATTTCTCGTGGTATTGAATGTGATTTAGTTTGGGAATGGTAAGCTTTGCATTTCCTTACGGAAAATTTATTCCTCTGTTCTATTTTGTGAATATTTTGGGGATGGATAATGTTTGTTTTGGATTCGATTTGTTATTCTGTAATTTTGTTATATGGCAGATTTTTGTGCATTCCAGTAAATCTGAAATGGGTCTTTGTCAAATTTTATTTCTAGGCACTTTCATTTTATTTCTCTCTTGCCCAACTTGTTAAAAACACGTTTTTCATTGCTGCTCATTAACCACCTGTTAAAAATGCAAAATAGAGGTGGATTCCATGTAGAAATTCCCATATCTCTACTAGGTCGAAGTTAGAATTCAATTATGGACACTTTCATTTTTGGGTCAAAATTTGTGCCTACTTGTTAAAACACATTTTTTGATGTTGCTCTTTAACCAACTATTATAAATTCAAACTAAAGGTGGATTCCATGTAGAAACGCCCATATCTCAATTGGATCATTGTTTGATTTTTAATCCGGGCACTTTCATTTTTTTTTATGTTTTTTGCCTAGCTTGGCTAAAAACGCGTTTTTCAGAACACTTTATTTTTGGTAATTTTAAAACCAAAGGTGGAATCCGACTAGAAACATCTAAATTTGAACTGGGTCAAGCTCCGATTTTATATTTGGGTACTTTGAATTTTTATGCTCTCTTTTCATTCCATTGAGCAACAATTGGAACCTTGTGCCATGCCACAGCCGCATAGTAGTTTCTAATTGATTTAAAAGTGGTTTTGTGAGATGATTTAATGAGGTTAATACTGATTATATGATTGGTTTCTTTTTATGAAGTTAATGGTGAATGTTTGAATGTATTTGATCTATTTGTTAGTGTATGAGATGAGCTGTTTAAATGATTTAGCAACAATGTTGCTTGGCTACTTTAAAAGGTTTTAATGATGGATTTTAGTGGCTTTTTCATTATTTGATATTTTCTATGGATTCCTCATTTGGTTAAACGAGATGAGCTTAGGTCCAGGTAATTAGAGTGGTCTTATGGAGTGGTTCTCTATAGGCCCAAGACCTGCAGGTGGCTGCCAGGGGAACTAGTAGCAGAGTTATTGTAAACAAGTGTTACTTAAAGAAAAGCAATGGGTTAAAAAACTATAAGGTAATGAGTCCTCGTGCATGGCCTTGAGCACTTGTAAAGGCTAAGGATGCACTTGAGAAGGCCTATCCATTAGTGAGGCGTTGATTCGGGAATGATTGAGTCTCCTCGTCTGTATGAGAGGTGTACTTGATTTCATGTGGTGCCATCCCTTCGAGCACACATGATGACACTCCATCTGATTTGCACTCTAGTACCTCGTACCTTAGTAGTTGTGAGTAATACCCGACATGTTATTGTATGATCATCTTCATGTTGTGACATTGGCCTTATGCATTGTATTTCATGTTTGCTTCGTGTCTAATGTGAGTGTTGGCCATATGTTACCCTTGCCTTGTTATCTCTGTTTGGGCTTTGTGACTACCTCTGAGCATGGTGGGGTGGTCTGTTTTGAGTCCACATGGTAGGGAGGCACTGCCACCATCATTGGGGACTGGTGTATAGGTTATTGGAGCATCAGTTGGAGGTGTTTGCTCTTGTACTTATCTCTTCAATTATTGTGTCTTATTCATGGCTATGCCATTGTACTCATGTATATTCCTTTATGTATATTGTACTCTCTTGTGAGGGAAGATGTAATCATATAATTTAATGAGAAGAAATGTGATGTTTTATATTTGGCTTATGAGTTCCAGTGTTGGTATCAGACTCGCTTGTATTATGATGATCATTTTGGCCTTTCTTTCAGAAGTTTTCATGCAAAAATTAGAGCGTTGGCTGTGTACTTCCTTCATGCTATAGTTTGAAAAAGTTTTGGTGCATCACCACTTTCTATTTGTTTCTCTGTGTTGGTGTTGCTAAAGTTCTGACACATTGGAGCTTTCTGTATTGTGTTCTATGATGTTACAACAGAAAGTTTCAGAGTAGAAATATTTTTTGAGCACTGGTGCAAAAATATTTCTGGAGCACCGATGTAGAAATATTTCTGGAGCATCGGCACATAAATATTTCCAGAGCATCGGTGCAAAATTTTTTTGGAGCTTTGGCGTAAAAATATTTCTGAAGCACCAATGCAAAAATATTTCTAGAGCACCAGCGCTGAAATATTTTCGGAGCACCAGTGCAGAAATTTCCGGAGCTATCCTATTTGCTCCTATTCGGATTTTCTCTGGAGGGTAAATCAATCCTCTCCTCTTGGTTGTATATTCGGCCATGCTTGGCCATGTATGTTGTTGATATATCATATCGACAACTACTTTTTTGTGTATGTTATTCATGTTTATTTTTTTTTTATCTTGTCCTCTTTTGGCTCTTACCCTGCAGGGTTACGTAGCGGGATGTTACAGGTGATTTCAATTACCAACTTTGTTTACTATACCTAAAATTTTCTATGATAAAATTGTTTTGAATCAATTTGATATAAATTAAAATATTCTTATTCTTGGATTAAATGGAGACATTTTTCATCTACTAATAAACCAATTAAATAATTAAACTATCTAACAAGAACACAATCTTGAAAATAAGAGGATAAATAAAATCAACAATTTGTAACCAATATTTCTAAGCACTATACAATTAAGGCTCTTAATGGATAACCAAAAACTATTTAAAAAAACTAACTAACTTAAGAATCCATGTAAGGGTTTTTTTCTCATGTTTCTATCTTTCTCATTGAAAATTTCCTCTAGATATTTCTCTTTCCTACATGATATCCTAACTTGGTTTCACTCAATTTGTTTTTGTTTTCAATTTATTATTTTAGTTTCAAAGTGGGAGACAGTAATATTTTAATCATTAATTCTATTTGGTTTACTAGGTTTCTCTGATTTTTGGATATGTTTTACAAATATTGGATTTATAGAAACCCTTTAAATTTTATTAGTTAACTATTTTTTTTCATTAAGTGTGAATAGATTTTATGACATATTTTTATTGTGAATAAGGATGCCAATGTTTTCTTAATAAATTATAATTGGTGATATGGGTTATTACAATTTTTTAATATGTTTTTTTGAGATTAATAATAATAAAACCCATTAAATTATATGCTTAAATATCATGTTTATCAGTTTTTATGATCAAATACATGAAAATACTTTTAAATGAATTATTGTTTGGCAATAGGGACAACAATATTGTTACCTCAATAAAACCAAACCTATTTCTCTTGAAATCCATTGACTGAAAATTTCAAGATATTCTTTCTTATTCAACACATGTATCTAAAATTCAAAGATCCGCAAAGAAGAAAAATAATATGGGCCAATGAGCTCTCCACCCAATCATAGGATTGAGATTCAATCCACCCTCGAACTAGGGTCACATAACACTTCCACAAAATACTTTCAACATAGGATCCACTACCAAATTGTAACATATAACATCTACATTACTAAACTTGACACATTTAAGCCACTAATCACAAGGATTCCTACAAAAATTTACACTTTATATACTTTGCACATCACAACATCTTGCATTCATATTTCTTCATTTTAACACACCAAGAAGGTATAAATGAAATTAAACTAAACAAGGTGGAAGACTCAACTGATGCAAACCCCAACACACTAGTTGTAGCCACACAAGAAATTCAACATCAAGTTTCACATATATTTTTGTATAAGCAAGACCAATATGACAACAAACTCATTACAAATGAACAAAGATAGATAACTAAAAGATTAGACCTCACCAAGAAATTTTTCTATCCATCTTGAGGAAAACTCTCTTCCATTGCTCCTTCTTCACAAACATGACAAGAATTCCAAAATGAAGAATGAAGAAACCAAACATGACCTCAAGAACAATCCCAAAACCCCCAAAAGAGAGAAAACCCCCTCCCCCACATAAATAGAGAGAATAAATGGAAGGGGAAAAGGCAACCTCCTTTTCAACTTCCCAACAACCCTTTCAACTCCAATTTTCGTCACTTTTCATAAGTGAGTAATTAGAGTGGGTTTTGGACTTTATAAAAGGGATTTTATGGAATAAAAATACCTTTAACCCATAAACCTATCAACTAGGAAACATTTTAAACAATTAAGACCACATAAGGACTTCATAAAACATAAATTAAGTGACCATTTTAATAAAATGACTCAAGAGACTAATAAAACAACTCTCACATACACACAACCCAAACCACACAAAATAAGGTTAAATCACATGCCCATGACAAGACTAATATTTTACAAGGATACAATAATGAAAGTAGCTATGTGACCCCCTTATCAACATTGGCCAATTTTTACCTATTTACTCAACCAAGAATGTGTGTCAGCATTACTCATAATTAATGATAATTAAGACAAATGACATATGAATTAAAAATTCCAAGAATAATAATCAACTAAGAAATTAGATCCACTAATCTACAAAGTATCACACAATTTAACACTCCTTACTCGCATGCCACCTGTTATGGAGTCAAGGAACAATTGAGTGAATACTATCTGTTATCAAAATATCACCACTTATGTCCATAGAATATTTAACTTATAATGCATACTACTATAAGTTATATTGAATACCAATAATTGTCTTCATATTCACACCTACCCACATCTATGATATGTAATTACCTAGCTTAATGTAATCCATTTAATATACATAGTAATATTACCAATAATTGAGCATATTGATCATTACATAATTATGTAGATAGAGAATGAAACTTGTCTGACTATCACAAGAATTCACAACAATAGTTAGATATGATTAGTCAAGATTATGAACATATTCATGGTGTAGCAACAATCATCACTCATGTGTACTATCCAACATGAAATAACATAGAATATAACATAGAAATCATCAAAAACTAATAGGATCAATAAGGTCGCAAGGAACGGGGTCTTACAATATTGATCGTCCAATATGGATGAGTAAGCCCAATGGACATAAGAGCTTGGATTGGTTGAGAAATTTATTGTCTCGTAATGGACAAGATAACATGAATTGGATAATGATAATTCCTAAGCATCCGAATTGACTAAACCATTGAAATAAGTTTTCTTAAAACTGATTAATTGATATGATATTATTATTTCTTTTATAAAAGTGTATTTGTTTTATTAATATCAAGTAGGATCTTTACACTTGCATTGCAGATTATGTATAGTTAAAGATGAACTTACACATACATAACTAAAACCTTTATACATTTTTTTTTTCCTATTATTTCTAAATGAAAGTGGCACATCTACCAAAAAATCCTTTCCATAGAACATGTATTTGGTTTGAATTTTTATTTTCCATTTGTGATCTATAATCTCATCGATTACTAGCTAATTTATAAGATTGTCCATTAATTCACTTGGGAATTGGATCATTGGTATTAGATCTATGATCTTTCTCTGTGCCCATTGTTAGGGAAAGGGCCTATTATGCACCTCCACTACTATACTATTTACTAAAAAAACCTTGATACAAGAGAAAAAAAACCATGCCTGGATACATATTCATTTCCAACATTAACCCTAGAGGAAAACTATACAAATATTAGATCTATGGAAATTTTAGTAGCATAATGACATGTAAAATAACACTTTAGAAAAAAAAATTGAGAGAAGAGTAGAAAAAACATAGACAAAAGAGGAGCCATTAATATATGTGGGTAAATCCCTTTTAGGTAAAAACCCTACCCTCCCAAGCACAAAACCAACGTATTATTCAACAATAATAAATTAATTACAATACACTTATATGTTTATAGCCTTAATAGGGAAAACAAAATTTTGCTCCTTTTGAAAGAAATTTGACAACACAACCTTGCAATGAAAATTCCTTAATGCCTCCATCTCAAATCCTAAATATAGGAGGCCTAAAAAACCACCAAAAGATATTACCATGGGCCCAAACAAGGTCCAAAAATAACATGATAAGAATTATCATGACCCACACCTAATTTGGACTCATTATTTATCATTTACCTCATTTAGGAAGATTCTCTATGATGCATCATAACATGTGTCATAAGTATGTCAATATTCTTACTCCACTTTGTAACTCCCTATACTCATGCTCTTACATGCGTCATATAATCTATAATAAACTTAAATCCCACATATTAAAACTCCATAATGACATTAAATTCTCCTACAACTTCTTACACACATTTCAAGATAGTTGACATATGGCCAAAAATGCCACCTTAAAATGGATGCCTCATTTCCTAATGAGGATATTTAATAATCAATAAATATAATTTCAAACAATAGGACTTGCAAGGTGTATGAAATACCTAGTCCCAACATTCTTCTACTTATCGTATACCTTGCAAGATCAAAAGGAAGATCCAAAAAATCTGTAAACTAAACACCAAGTTTATAACAATCTTGCACCAATTGACTCCTTTGTGGTCACAAATTTCACATAAACATCTACAAAATCTTCCAAGGGAGCACTGACCTAACCATAATTGCCTCATCATATATCATGCCCAAGCATGAAGTATAGAAATCCAAGCCAAGATGACGTACTAAATATCAAACCAAACACACCACTATATCTAGTCTCAACACATTATCATAACACAAACCAAAATTCTAATATCCTCCAAAGTAGGATCAAGTATACACCACATACTCCACTCTAGCAAAAAAAATGAACTCCGAGTCACTCACATCCAACTTCCCAACCACTAATAGAAATTTTAATCATGACATATTCAACCCATACTCAACTTGCACCTTGTGTGATCCACTTTCCTTCTCAAGTTTACTACCTTCCAAGATAGAAAATGTGCAAAAAACTAAAGATCCTCAATACTATAGTCCAATGAACTTGTCATTCAAAGAAAAATACCTCAAGGTTTCCACTACATGATGTCTAGTCTAGATCTAACCAAATTAATACAAAATTCCACCAATTAGCATTCACATAGAGGGTGTGGCTCGTGTCATAAAAAAATGTATCAAGGAACACACATAATGATATGTAAGCTACAACCAAAATGTTACTAAATAAAGCATGCTTCTTTGAACATATTTTTCTCACTCTCACACCTCCATCTACTCAAATCTCCCATGTTATCCATGTTACAAAAGTTAGAGATTAGAGATCCCACATGTTGCTGCTAAAAATAATGAATTACAACAACAATAAATGACCACAAACATAGTGATCATAATAGCTCCACAAAAATATCAACTCCAATGTCATATGAATAGAAACCTCTAAGAAGAATCAATATACTATACAAAGAAAAGATACAAACTATATTGCATACTATGTCCTTCTGCCAACACCACTAAGTGCTTAAGTTGTGATAAGTAAGATCCTCACTTCTAAAAACCAAAACAAAAAATCCTTAAAAAAATCTAATAGTTCAAACCCAAGGTCAAAAACAACATCAATAATAAACTTCTCAAGTGAAGGAAGATAAAAATTATAGACATTCCCATCATTAGGGAATATGTCCAAAACTATCTTATGCACTCCTCAAAAGCTTGTCCTCTTGAAAAAACTCATGCATATGAGAAGGAAAAGGAAAAAAATACCATTCCAAGTAGTCCTCAAATAATACCTCCATAACTAACACCCATAGATCAAGTCTCATTCCATGAAGAAAATGTATCAAAAAAATACATCAAGTAACCAAGTAGGAAATACCTCCTAGATAATTCTCCACCTAGTGGACTAAGAGTGGGGAATTATATTTCTCTTTCTAATATGCATTGAGTCACACACACTCTCTCCATAAATAATCCCCTCATTAGGTCCACATTGAAATAATATCCATCTCTTGTTAAAGCCTCAATATTTCTACTGAAACTTTATCAAATAGTCACATTCCAACACATGATCCCCAAAATAAGAGATCTCCAACCTCAGTTAAGTTTATCTAGTATCCATGAACACCTAATAGAAAATCTCATCCTATTTGAACTTAAATTACATCTTGATAATCTCTAAAGGCTCTCAAGGAAAAATTACCATGATATAATCAATACTAGAAGCCTACCTCAAATCATTACCAAAGTTCAAAATATAGAATTAGAAAATCCACATGAAATCATGATTTACATATTCCTCATAGATGATCATTTTCCTCCAAAAAGAAAATCTACTCTTAAGAGTACCCATATCATGCCAATAATACAAAAAATAAAATATCTAGAGCCCTCACATAATTGTTAAAGCTCCCATTGCAAGTCATCCAGAGATACCCATGACATCATGATGAACATCCCTTAGATGACAATGATGATGATACATGGTCCTCACACAATCAAATAAATCATCATCAAGAACTCGCAAATGGAAAAGTAAAATATCACATCTTCATATCATTATTAAATCCACCATAGCAAGTCATCCAAAAGATACCCATGCCATCATGATGAATATCTCTTAACCGAAGATCATCCATGATCCTTACAAAATTAAAAAGCCCAATTGTAACAACATGAACTTGCAAATGGAAAAGTAAAACCATATTATCTAAAAGAAGGTAATTTCTATAGGATCCAAGAAAAATAATTGCAAGTGACTCATAGTACTCTTATAGGAATTCTATGAACATTCCAAATACCAACAACATGAATCATGATTTTTCCATCCATCCATCCATGTCACTTTCTCACTACTACAAAACTCCAATGCATCATGATGAATGAAATATTACCAATACCACGATCAACAACATCATTGTATCTAAATAGTTTACATCTAAAACCCACTATAACAAGACACCATCAACAATACAAAGATCTATGGGTATAGACAACCCACATCCAAGTTATCTATGCAACTTATGTGTATAGAAAACCCAAAAATAACTATAATTCATACATTTCAAAGTAGCATAACATGGATCCGCCAAGAAAAGTAGAACCATACATAAGTAGACTCAACACCCTATTAGTAACAAGAAAATAATAGAGATCAAGAGATAAAAATATAGATTCTTCATGAACCTATATCATATCCAAAATATAAAAAATCCACCACTTGAGACAACTGTAAGTTAGGAGCTTGTTAAGAATCATCATAGAAATTTTAAGTGATAGATAACATACCAACACTTTCACATTGAGATAGCTACAATAAACCTCATCAAACATGCATACAAATTTATAACTATCTTGCATAAAAAAAAAAACCCATGAGAAAGATAATCTCAAAAATAATCTCTTGTAGATCTACAAAACTATAAATTTATGTTAACATGAAAAACCAAAAAAACCATCCATGTTAGAGACATGCATGAAATCTAAATCCACTTATCATATAGAAGATCTACAAGTCAAAACAATACCAAAATGGTCAAACCAAAATAATGAAGTGTCATAGATAAGCACACCATAGATTGTGAACAAAAAATATACAAAATCCATAGATCCAATAAACATGATTCCATAACATTAAAGTACAAACATCCATTAGAACCAAGAGGATTCCCACTCTAGGCCACCAAAAGATAAATATCATAACCATCACTATATATATGCATATGGAGGAACTAGGTCGTTATGGGAACTTCTACATGATTTGTTGACCAAATCTATAGCCTACATGCATTTTGGGTATAATAAATTAGTTATTTCTAACATCAATGGATAAAAATAAGCACCTAACATAAGCACAATAAATGTTAGTCTAAACAACCAATGCTATCCAATGCGACCAAGGAGCTAAAGATAAATGACCAACATAAGCATTCTATTGCACATGACCATAGGATGAATTTTTTCCAGCATGCAAGAGGATAGATCCATACTATCAAGTAAGATCCCCAAGTTAAAACCATGCTATGCATGCAACCATTTGACCAATTCCACAATGCCCCACCTTCTCTAGCCTTCAAGTGCTTGTAATATTGTATATTGAAAAATACGATCAACTGCACAATAATTCCACTTGAACAAGGATTAATAATTAGTCAAATATTTCTTATAGTTATCCACAAGCTTTTCAAGCTAAGAAAAAATTGAGGAATACCATAACTAAATCACCATGGATCCATCACATACAATGACATGAAAGCACATGCAATGACATGAAGAAAATGAAACCAACATGCAAGTACATGCAAATCACATTCAACCAATAAAACTAACTTATCTCTAATAATAAATGTTATTAAAATTACCTAGTATGCACCTTGAGTACTATAATATTTATTAAAATAAAAATTAATAAAAATAAAAATAAACTATGGCTATGAAGTGAAATCAAAACATGAATTCATTTACTATATTATCTCTTAGAGGAAAGCAATGTAGATCTCATATCTATAGAAATTTTCATAGTATAATGACATATAAAATAACACTTTAGAAAATAAGAATGAGAGGAGTATAAGAATCATAGAGAGAAGAGAAGATAAATTGATATATGGAGAGAACCCTTTTGGGTGAAATATCCCACCTTCCAAATAATTGAACCAACATATTACTCAACAATAATTTAAATCAGTTATAATGCACTTGCAGGCTTAAACCCTTAATATTGAGATCAATATCATACTCATCTATAGGAAATATGACAACATATCCTTGCAATGAAAACTCCTCAATGCCTCCATCTCAAGCTATCAATATATAAAATTAAGGAGGCTCATAAAAATACTAGAAGGCATTACCATGGGCTCAAACAAGGTCCAAAAATAACATGTTAAGAATTCTCATAACCCACAACCAATTTGATTTCAATAATTATCATTTACCTCCTTTACAAAAATGCTCTATGGTATATTATAACATGCATCATAAGTGGTTCAAAATTATTAGTCCACTTTGTAACTCCCAATAATCTTACTCTTACATGTGTTATAGAATTTTTTATAAGTAAATTCCTTATTTTACAATACCATAGTGGTGTTAGATGCTCTTACAACTTCTTACACACATTCCAAGACACTTGATGCATGGCCAAAATTGCCACCTTAAAGTGGACACCTCATTTCCCTGATGAGGATAAAATAATTAATATATATATATATATATATATATATATTTCAAACACTAGGAATTGCAAGGTGTATGACACGCGTAATCCCAACGCTCATAAAAATGCATGCACAACTAAGAAAATATAATAGACATGGTTCAATTTGTAAAAGTTTAGACAAACATTGAAGATAATTAAAAAACATTCAAACATTCAAAGAAAGCTCAATGCTCCCTTAGAAATATAGTGCCAAGAAATTTTTAGATAGTTTTGTGACTTCATAAATAAGCTTGGACCAGATCCACAACACTGTACATATCTTTTTACATTTAAAGGTAAAATAAATTCCTCAACACTATATATTTGGATTTGAAAATCAAAGCATAGTTCTTCGTCACCTTTTATGATGTTGAGAATATTTAATTCACATCTCTAAAAATGTCCATTTCATTATGATTGGTGGAGCAATCTACCTTGGGATGCCTTTCTTAGTGCTATGTAGGTTGAATTCTACCCTTTCAAAAATTATGAGGAAGATTATATGAAATTCCAATAGTCATGCTAGTGCAAGGAGAACCCAATGGAAGATTATACTAATGAGTACTAGTCATGAATACTCTACCTTTTTGCATGAGAAATTTATTAACATATAATACTTAGATACATCAAAATATTATCACCTTCTATCCATATTAAGATGAAGTTCTTGAATTTAGAAAACTTAGTTAAAAAACTATGTAATACTTCCAAGATTGAATCCAAGGATAATATTAAGAAATTTTTTTCCCTTGTTAAAACACGACCTCATAGGAAACCAACTACAAGCTTTTCACATAGAAGAAACATTATCCTACAAAAAAATAACTATAATGCTCCAAACTATTCACACAAAGCCTTAGGGAATTCCCAAAATTTTCACCTAGGGTCAAGAGTAAGAAGCTACAAAAAGGTGATATATAGTGTCATCATCATTGCACCAACTTCCACTATAAATCTAAATTCCACACACAACAATAAATATTTGTGCAAGTCACATTAAATTTTTACCAAGTTGAGGATATTGATAAGGAGGTACAATGTCTTAACACCAACACTATGATAATTGACACTTTAGAGTAATTCTAGCATCTCTTCCACATGAATTTATAGGTCAAAACACAAAATTTCCACTTCATTAGTAACAAAAAAAGATAAAAAAACAAAATCACACATGATGAAATTAGGCACCTAGATCTTTCTACCACCACACATCTAAATCCTTACACTCTAGGAAGGTTGTAGCAAAATAAATAAACTTGGGTAAGATGATAAGAACTTTCAATTATATAGTCAAGCCTACATAGGACATTACCGTCTATGACATCACACCTGTAAGAAGTCTTTGACATTCCACTTGGAATACCATATTATATGATCGTGATGACATTTACCATTCCAAGCCATAGTAAAAAAAATACATATTGATATATATGTTATTCCAACCTTTATGAGTTGACATTAGAGGGAAAAATAGCTCCAACCCTTTCTAAACAATATTATAATATCATTTCCCATAGATATAAGTTCATGCTTCCCATTGTATACTCACGAATATGCCAACCTTCTTGTAGTAGAAAATATTGTCAATCTACAATAATACTAAAAATATTTCTTTTAAGAATTCAAGCATCTTCCAATATATTTTATGGTGCATCAAATCAATTTGGTTCCTAAATTCCCTTTCCTAAATGTCATTTATATTGTAGATATATCTAAGAGAATGATGAACTTCAATTCCAAATTTAAGAGTAACTTGCTCACAAATATCTAACCTAACTCTTTACCATGCAATATCTTGATAGTCCTTATGCCTAAAAAGAATGATATCTAACACCTTTATATTGAATCATACACTCAATAATTCATCCTCTTCAAGCATCAAAAAATTACTAGAACAATTTCACAGTGTGTAATACTTCATTATGATCAACCTCAAATCAAGATATCATTAGGTAATAGTTTGGATTGAAGATTCTTAGAAATAAATTTCAAAACTCAAAAAAGACTTATATGAATTGATGATTTTTCCTTTTAGCCAAATTAATGTGCTAGAAACATTCATGAACTTGATGAAAGGAATCTTGTGACCCTTCACTAACTCATTTATCATTTTATACTTGAATTATATCCTCATATTTAGTAGGATATAAGAGGAACACTTAGAGTAGGTATTACACATACTAAATCCACTATTCCAACACAAGTTACTATCCAATATTGATAAATTGAATTTTGGAATCACATATATCCAATACATGGGCCACATCATTGACCAATTTGGTATACATGTAGACCCCAAAATATCAAAGTAATTTGATATTGTCCAACATTGTGCAACCTCACTAACTTGCACAACTTTCTTAGACTTTCCAACTTCTATGATAGGTTTATTCTAGGATTCTCTCACATCGTGTGTTGTTGAATTAGATCATGCACACCAAGATATTCCTCATAGAAAACTACACAACAATGTAGTTTTGAGGAGCTCAAGGAACACCTCTACATAATTTCTATTTTAGCAACACTTGAAATATCACATCCCCTTGAGATCTAAAATGATGCATTTGACTATACACTTGAAACTATACTTACATAACAAGATATTTGATTATATATCATTCAAGAACTTTCAATGTCATAGTTAAATGCTTCTCCACCTATGAAAAGGAGTTTCTTTCCAATATAAAAGATATTAATAAATGAAATAACTACATCTTGGGTTAGTATACTATCATTCATTTCAATCATAAGTTTCTTAATAGTTTTTACATATGAAAAATTAAATTAGAAAATGCATTAGACATGAAGTGGATGACATATTTTCAATAATTCTATCTAGTGATCAAACACAAGGAGAAAGAAGAGAAGAAGGTAATTGATTATCTTTGTCAAATACTCATTTACACACTCATTATAATGTTAGAATCATACATGAACAATATTTTTGATTGGGATCATGCATGCACATTACATAAAAATACTAGACAATTTGATATTACTAAGATATTGACAACACTTACAAAATACTTCTATTGGTGTCAGATGCACATATGAATTCGAAACCACATCAAGTTTTGCATTCCTTAAAACATCACTGAGCCTAAAAATAGGATTCTCAAGATCTAAATTGATCCTTCAATTTAGACATGGCATTGGGAATCCATCAACATGAATCTCTTCAGCAGACTACCTATAACTAAGCATCAATATGATACTCTATTTGTTCTGGTATATGCATTCTCCAATAAGGTCATGATTATTGCATGCAAAAAACCACTACTTCAAACAATGCATGCCTCTTCTTGACTCATGTTTGGGTCTTTTTAGATTTCCAACCTCCATTATTTTTTATGGTGACAAATTTTTTGTAAGTCATTTATAGAAAAAATTATGGACAGTTATGTTAGATACATAATTAAATATGTCTACAACCTTCCATAAATAGACAAACAACCACATAAATATGGTCAATCGAAATCTCACGTATCTTTTGTGCATATATAGTAATGAACATCCACACACATGAGATGATACTCTACTTTATATCCAACATGCATACAAAATTTTTATTTCATAGTTCTACCAGGCATAATCCTTTCTAGACATGTCTGGGGTTCCAACCAATTAAACCCATTGACATATCCTTTTCTACACCATCCACATCAAATCTATTCACATAGGGTTATAAATTCATCAAGGCCTAAGAAAATTCACAACACATTTTGAATGTACATCAATAGATACAACATTTACTCAATCACCAATAATAGGAATATAAATAACACTAATATATGCACCACCTTACACAATTTAGTTGGTGATAAAGTTTAGTTACATCTTTATAAGGAGGAATTTATAGGTCTACACTAAAAGATGATGATTTTTAACTTATACTTACATCATTATGGGCAGAGCCAGTGAGAAAATATTTATTCTCAAGCTACCACAATACTTGGGACTCCATTTTGTACTTGGTGTGGAACTGCTTGGTCCATATTTTCCCCTCTAATGAATCCCATGATAGTCCAATATTATATGGAATTAGACCCAATGCATTCATATCCAACAATGAGGGATGAAATCATCAACACAATTACCACTTATACTTGTGATAACACCCATTAGTAATCTTGGGCAATCAAAATCAATTAGTAGGTAGATGAAGCTAAGTGGTGCATCGTTCAATAAATGCACACACAATTTCCTCAATTTATTTAAAATATAATGGGAACTAGCACTCCATAGGGGGGACTAATGATCTAATGAAAAAATAATGCACTTATTTTATTAGCTTAATCAACACACTCAATATTACATAACATGCACACCATAATGTTTGCATATCTCCATGCAATAATTTACACAATACCTTGCACACAATACTCACATGCAACCATACAAAATACTCATGTGTGTAGTGTGGCCTTTTACATGGCTTCACATGATTTTTCAAGTCTAATTTGTTGAATGCATAATACAAATGAGAGGAGGGGTGAATCAGTTGTACCTTAAACCCTCAGAAACATTCAAATTTGCATTCATTCAATTAACCCTTAATCTGTTATAATGATTTAGCATGAAATGAAAATAACAGAAACTAAACAAATAAACACCATGCACAATAGAACACTAGATTTACATGGAAAATCTAAGATGGGAAAAACCACAATGAGGATTAGCTCACAATATAAAGTAATATCAACACTGAATACAAAGGGCTCACTACTGGAGGGCTCACTGCCCAAAGAAAGAAAGACTCATTGCTAGAATAGAAAAGAAGATAGAGAAGAATGTTACACAAAGAAATCCATCTCAATGCAAGAAAGAAATCCACCACAATATCACCAACACCTTCATAGCTTGAATGAAGAATTGTAGACACCTTCTACTCACTACATCCAATAATATAACACATGAAAGCTCACACTACACTTCTCAAATTTGCACACTAATACTCTACAATTCATATCATTCATATCATACGTATATATCTTCACATCCCTCAACAACTCAACTCATATTTATATAATCTTTAACCTTGAAAACATTCTCCAAGATCGACTATGCACCTCAACCATGCAAATTCAAATTAGGTTGACACCAAAAAATTCCTACGGTGGAAAGGAGTGAATGCGGACCGCAACACACCTTACCTAGGACTTGAATCCACTCATACACACCACACCACACTTCCACAAATTTTGTAAGTAGTGTAAACACCTACGATGGTCGTTACTTGTGTAAACACCATTAAAGTTTTAAGTACACGCTTCCTTAGATCAATGACAACTCGTGGACAAGAAGTGTCACCTGAACACAATCTAGAATATTCCACAAGTACCTTGAAATTCAACAAACTCCTTCATAATAAATTTCACCTGAAGAATGAACACACCCTATACACTCAAACAATTTTGCTATACATTGTAACTTAAGAAACCAACTTTAGAGGCACCAAACCTTGAACAACTTCAACTGAAGAAAAATACCAACACTATCAACACACATTCATATCCACAAGACCTGAAACCAAATTATAGAGAAACATGGAGCAAAAACATTTCTCCCAAATACCTTTGTAATACATAGTTCACACACTAGTGAACACAACTTCCTCTGCACAATGATCCAACACACCAAATTCTAGATATAACACCTCTGAACACCTCAAATAAACATATTTGATGTGCATAGGAATATCTTCAATCTAGAAGAAATGCAGAGGAACACCAAAACACTACTTTGCAACCTAGAACAACACTACAACTCACTGTTTCCTCTTCTTATCAAATTTTCTCAAAAGCACTTGGAAACCAATCACCAACACCAGAAACACATAATTTTCATCACTTCCTCAACCATATATCCATAGAAAGAATCTTATCAAAGCAACACTATAGGTTGACACTAGTATCTTACAAATGACAACATAATGCAACTAATCAAAGCATCATTAATGAAAGCAACATAGACAATACCAAGAACTACACATAATCTTGCAACAATATTCTTCTCATATAGTTGACACCAATGACAACACAAGCTTGTTGACATCAATGACAACACCAACTGCTCATACTTGCAACAATATCCCCCTTTTTCATTGATGTAAACATAGATGTGAAAAACCATCAACAACAACTTTGTTCCATACCTATTTCCTTTTCTCTTTTCTCATTACTCACTCTCCCCATTCAACTTATCTTTTTCACACTCTCTTCATTCTCCATTTTTCACTGATGATTGAACATTTTTCACAATAGAAGGATCTTCAAGTCATGCATATTGTAGGGTTGTTCCACTAGATTCTCTCTCCCCCTTTGACATCAATGTAAAAGGATAAAAGATTTGCATCACTTATGTTTCTCCTTTAAAATCAATCAAACTTATCACAACTTCTATGTAATTGAATTTCTTTTACTGCTCAGTGTACTCCCCCTTAGGAGCACACACCATACTGCACTAATCAACAACCACTACATAATGGAAAAAATCACTCCCCCTGATTGCAACAACCAAAAATGCCACTACCTACTCCCCTTAAGAGGTAGCCACCAACATCAGTCCAAACCAAAGAATGAATATTTAAATCCACCAGACTGATGCATCTCCTTATGCATCTAGTTCAAAGAAGGAAGGGAAATAACCCCCAACTTCACTCGGAGATACTCAAATGTATCCTTAGGAAGAGCCTTAGTGAATATATCAACTTGATCCTTTGTAGGAACATACTCAAGATTTACTTCATTTTCTACAACCTTCTCTCTCAGAGAGTGATACCATATTGAGATATGTTTTATCCTTGAATGCATTACCAAATTCCTTGAAATATTGATAGCACTTGTATTATCATAGAAGATAGAAATTGGTTCATCATATACCACCCTATACCCTTCAAGGTTTACCTCATCCATAAAACTTGAAAGCAACAAGATGCTGCTATAATGTACTCTACCTCTGCAGTAGATAGAGATACTAAATCTTGTTTCTTACTTAGCCATGACACCAATCTACATCCTAGAAATATTTCACCACCACTTGTATTGTTTTTTTCATCCACACAACCAGCCCAATCAACATCTATGTAAGCACTCAGAGTAAAATAAACATCCTTTGGATCCCACAGGACATAATATGGAGTGCCCTTCAAGTATCTGAATATCCTCTTCATTGCTGCAACATGCAAATCTCTAGGATCTTCTTGAAATCTAGCCACAAGACAAACTACATGCATGATATCCAGTCTAGTAGCAGGGTAAAAGTTGGAATTTGGGTCCACAAAGAGGGGAAGTTTCGGCCAAACCAAAAAAAATCATAGGTAACATGTACGCGTTTTTAAAAAACATGTACGTGCTTTGGATTGGGAACCCAAACCTAAATCCGAATGTGTATGCGTTTAGACTCGGGTATGCACCCTAAAACACATATGCATTACAAAACACGTACGCATTACTAACATGTATGCATTTTATAACATGTACGCATTTCTTAAAGATATTTAATTTTTTAAATAAATGACTTTGTTATTCATTTTCTCATTGCAATTTGGTTGGCGAGTTTGAGGGAGAGCTAAATTCACGTATGCGTTCCTGAAGGCCCATTTCAACCAAATTTTCACTGCCACCTCCTCCCATCAACACAATCGACCTCAGCGACCTCCAGGTTGGTTGAATTCTACTTTTTTTTACTTTATATCTTGCATTTTTGTTTTGTAATTTTTATTTAGTTTTTGTTTGTTTTGTTTATTTTACGTTGAATATTTTATAGTTTTTAAATTGTATTTAAAACCAAAAACATTAAATTGTAAATTGAAAACCATAAAATCTATACCTAAATTAACTAGAATTTAACCTAAATTAGACACAAAACTTAGAAATGAAAACCCTAAACCCTAGGTTCCAAAAAACATAGATCTAAAAACTCAAAATCAAGTATCAAATTTCATCAAAATAGGCTTGGCAAGTACAATTTACCACTCAATTTTAATCTTGCAAGGAAAATGAGACCATATGGTTACTAGAATTCAACACAAAACCAATTGAATATACATGAAATCGCCCTGGTAGCACACCATCCACATGCTCTACCTATCTATCCCCTCTATGGGTGGCTCTCAACCTACCTCTCCATCTAATTTAGAATTATGAGGGCTCCTAGAGTGCTCTCTCTCTCTCTCTCTCTCTCCACCTTGAGGCTTCTCCTCTCTATTCTCCCAAGAATGATGGGAATGCACTAAATGGGATGCCTCTTGATGAGGGCCCCTTACTATTATATATTGAAGGATATCAATAAATTGAAGACCACCAATAGGATTCATAGGTGGGTTCTTAGCCTTCCCCTCATTCCCACTTTGACAAGTGACATGATGCCTAGGAGGAATCTTTCATTGACAATCACTGGATAGGTTAGGACATACATAGAATCATCTAAAAAGCATCACTAAGGTATGAAATTCATTAGTCCAAGATAAAATGATACAATAATTTGAAATTAAGAACCACACACCACTCACAAGTAGGCATATAAATTAGAGCTCCCAATGTATGGACATGGCACTTTGATACTAGATGTAATGCCCCACCAAAGGACCCACATGATATTAACTAATAAAATATTTTTTTTTTAACAAATATGCACAAAAATAACAAGTTAAGATATCATCATGTGCAATATGACTAACCATGATGCCACGAAACCAAGTGTCATTGCATGAGGGAAAGACTTAGACATAACCAAATACACCCTACCATCTAAGGGATGTAGAAGACATGAAAATGGTCACTAAAAAAGTGTTTCAACCTTTAAAAGACTCCACAAGGCTAGGAGAATGATCTTCCCAAGAAAAGGTACAAATATGAGACACCTTCATGCGAGCTTTAATGAAATTAAACTCTCTATCATAAAATGAATTTTATATGAATATGCTTGTTGGCTCTAATTCTCAAAATCAATTTCATTGCAATAAAATTTCAATGTTCATGGTCTATAATAGACAATAAAAATGAATGGACAATTTATAATTTTATATATTCCTCTTCATGGACCTAATACTTAAAACTTTCAAAAGTGACAATGTTTGATACTTATAAATATGTCTATCAAATATATAATAACAAAACCTGAGAATCTTTTGAAATAGCCATGATTATGTTCTCAAACTAGTAAGGAAATATAGGCTAGTTAAGAAAAACAACTCTTCAAATTTAGTTAGAAATTAAACCAAAATATCACCTTCCCAAAATCACACAATCATGAAATGCCAACAATAAATTATGATCAAGTATCTCATTAAATTATACTTATACATTTATAATTTTTCCACTTGTCAAATCAATGAAGTAGGAGCTTGATATTATTATTTAAAGATTTTAAATTAGGCCATTGTGTTGAAATAAAAATTTAAGATAAAGTGATAATTTAATCAAGGGTACATACATACATGACTTTAATTGTAAAATTTAATGTACACATGTTGTAGGGGAGGCTATATTCTACAACATAATTAGTCTAAATTTTCATGCTAGGGATTTTTTAATGTTTTAAATTGAATGTGTCTTCAAATGAAATGTATTTTGAATTCGTACACATTCAATGTGATTTATAAATTTCAAATTGTGTACATTATTTAATTAGTTTGTTGATATACATGTTTTAATTGTTTAACATGTAGTTGCCATTTCATTGAACATGGAGCCTGGATTTAACATAGAGGATTTTATACCCAATGAACAACCTGAAGATCCCATACATCTAGATTTTCCACCACCTCCTAACCCCCCATGCCCTACACCTCCACCCTCTCCACCTCCTAACCCCCCATTCCATGTATTAGATCAGGCTCAGTTAAGAGAGAACATTAGAGAAAACCTTAATGTGATTTAGGAAAATATAGATTTGATAAAGAAATGAGCTTAATATCCCCCCATCTCACATAGTTTGCATCTTCGATGCAAATTGTTGTCAATTCTATTTTATCTATTGATGTGGACCTAGATAGGTTCCATCAATGGAGAGAAGAGAGGAGATAATTCTATGTAGATAGATTGTATTATAAAGAAATCAATGACCTGAAAAATGACCAAACAAGCCATTTTCTAGCATTTTTTTAGCCCCTAAACAAACAAACCAATTCCACCCACCAAAAAATGAATTTCAATTAAATGGTGTAGGGACCTACAGATAGCTACAAATTTTTGGGATAGATGGTGGATGGTGTTTGATACTCCACCACATGGAAATTGTGAGGCAACCCTTTACTTTTTTAGAAATTTATGGGCTGAGTTTGAGTTGGGTTTAAAACCCAACTATTTTGATAAGAATTCATTTCAAGGAGCTAGGAATGGCATGCCCCAACATAAATTAGGAGAACATGTTGATCCTCAACGACGCGCTTCGATTGCTCCTCCTTCTCTTGGTGTTCCCGCTTCATTTCAGCAATAGATGATGTTGTCAACATTAGGAGCATTGAGTTCTCTTTTAGGACATCTCACTCATTAGACTACACACACAACAGCTAAAGTGGGCCATAGAGAGCATGGAGGCTCAAGCTATGGGAATACTCAGGCATCCACTTTAGGTGAACCACTTGCATCTAGGATGGAGTCATATATGGATTTACTATATTTCGAGGATCATTCTACACAGGTATGTACATCTTTTGAACTTAGGCACATTTAAATGATTTGTTTGAAATGTACAAAATTCATGTAAATAATAACACTAAATTATATATATAATATAATATTAATTCAAGAAGTGTTCGATGTAGACACATGATCACACGATGCCTGGATCTCAATATGATCATGTCAATATTTTGAGTGATGTAGAATTGGGCTCACCTTTTGGCGAGGTACAAACTGTGTGTGAAATGTGGGAGAGTTAGCAAATCAATACTAAAGCACACAAACATCAATGAGACATATTATATTAAAGATTTGAATCAAAGAAATACTCTAAATCACAGTTAAAACAAATCTCTAAAAATGTTCCATTGTTCTCTATTCTCAAGGATTCATTAAATCATTTGGCTCTCAGATTTTATATGTTCACTATGGTTGTTAGAATGACAACTTGAGAAACGAGATGTTCAAAATGCAAAAAATCTAAGTTCCTACATGAAACTATGTGATGAAAGCCATGATGTTATGATAATGGTGATATTGACAAATGGATTATGATGCTAGATTATGTGATACACATGTTGTGATAAGAAGTTAAAATGATTCTGCATATGCTCAAATAACCATTGATATGATAAACTAAAATGCAACGTCTATAAAGCAAGACATGAAATAAAATGCAACTATAAAACAAGACACAATTCTAAATTAACATGATACTACAATGCTAACTATAAACTCCAAATGCTCCAATGCTCCAAAGCTATTCTTGCATAATAAGTTTACTAAAATACGAGATTGTTAAATGTTGTAGCAAAGGGTTGTATTTATAGGATTTTCAAAGCCTTCTGTGATGTGGCAACGATCAACGATCCAAATTCAAACATGAGGGATGAACGGTGGAGATGGAGAGAATCAAGAAGGATGTTCCCTTGACCAAAGACAACATGCCAAATGGATGAAGGAATAAAGTGTGTGAGGAAAAGACCATGTGTTAAAATTTTGTTGAAGATAATTGGTTGAAAATAATGTAATTAAATATTAGTCATATTTAATTACATGTGACATTTGATGACATGGCTAAAAAGTGTTGTAGACATGTGACTACTTTTGAATTTGAAATTATTCAAACTTAGTGGGAAGATATTTAATTAAATAAAAAAAAAACTATAGTCATTTGTTCATTTAATTAAATTTAGAAGAATGTGGTTTAGAATGAAGAATTGAGAAAAGAGTGAACTATATAAATAAATTGAGAATTTATTTATAAGTAGTTGAAATAAAGGAGTTCATTAATTAAATAACTAGTATTTAATTAATTAATTGTCTCGACTCATTTTAGGTGTATACCTTTTTCCCCTATTTGAAGTAATGTGTTTACACATTGCTTCAAAGAAATTTTTTGTTGCTGATGTCAACATTTTTTTTTTGATGCCCCAAACATTGATTTTTAAGTGATGACAGATATATGCCCTCTCAGGTGATAAATCGGTGAATTTTTGAATTTTGATGATTTTTTGAAAATTTTGATGATTTGATGATGATCTCAAAATTTTATGATTCAAAAACGATTTATCTCCCGAAAAATGATGTTATAGTCAGCAGATGATGATTTGATGAATTAAAGCCCCTTTGAAAATAAATAAAACAACCCCATAAAAATGTCACTGAATTAACCTTAAAAGGTTAAAAAGTTGGATTAGAAGTTCATTTGAGCATTTGCATTTTGAAAAATTGAGAGTGAGTGAGTGATTTGTGCAAATTTGGCAAAATGGTGATCCCTTACCACATGCATCGGTTCGAGCGCATTAGACGTCACAACCGCCCGACAGCGTACAGACCTCCGGTATGTACCCTGAAAACTTATCTCGTAATTTGTGCATTTCATTTTTGGCACATTTTTCACATTTGAATTCGGATTTGATTAGTTTAGCACATTGAAAACCCGATGTAGCACATAGAATGATTGTTCTAGCGCATCAAAAAATTTAGCACATAGGTTCCTATAGTACATAGGTAACCCGAAGTAGCGCATTGAGTGATTAAAGTAGCACATAAAATCCTTTAGTGCATAGGTGAATTGATCATAGGATGAATCGGCGCATCAAGACCTTTTTCTGGTGCATCCGTGAAATTGTCTGATGCATATGATAGTTCGGCGCATAGAACCTCTATTCTAGCGCATTGATGAATTTTTCTGGCACATAGAGTTTATCAACACATTGAAGCGCTGTTCTAGTGCATTGATGAAATTTTAGACCAGATTGATGATTTTCTTAATTAGACTCCTTGATTTTGAGGATGTTTTAATGTGTCAACCTTTGATTTGATGATGATTGATGATGTTGATAGATTATATGTCCATTGATCTCATGATAGGTGAGATTCAATGATTGATATTGATAATTGACCTCATGATAGGTGAGGAGCAATGATAGTTTGATTGATTGACCTCATGATAGGCGAGGATCAATGATAGGTTGATTGATTGATAAACCTCATGATAGGCAAGGTTGAATTGATTGATGAACCTCATGATAAACGAGGTTGAATTGATTGATTAACCTCATGACATGCGAGGTTGAATTGATTGATGAACCTCATGATAGGCGAGGTTGAATTGATAGATTGATGCTCATGAGATTTGATCCAATTCTCACCAAAGCTGATTAGGTTGATAAGCTGATTGATTTTGATTGATTGATAGGTTGATTGATGTCAATTGATATATTGGCTGATTTGTGATTTTTGTGATGATAGGAGCCTTTGACGAGCCTGCAAATTAGGGAGCGTTTCCCTAGGATGTGGGATTTGATACCCAACCTGACGTAACTTGAGGTAGTGGTTATTGGACGATGCAAATTGTTGTCCCTGATTAATATGCCCCAGATTAGGATTAATAGGGGCTTATTGACAACTTTAACAGATAGGTGGCACAATGAGCATAACACCTTTCATTTTCCCACTAGTGAGATCACAGTTACTCTAGAGGATGTATATCAGATTCTACAGATTCCTGTTGTGAGGGAGATGGTGTTATATGATTCTCAAGAGTTGGGTGGGACTGATTCACTGCGTAGAGTTTTCGAGGATGAGACAATATGGGCCTACAAGATTCCCTGGAGGGATATGGTCGATGCTTATGCCACATTGCCTTTTGTTCTTTCCGGATTTATTGGAGGGTTCCTTTGTCCTGATCGCAGGTCAAAGGGACTTTCAATTGGATAGGGGTGGATTCTGGAGAGCATGATTGCTCATGGCACTGGATATGCATGGGGTTGTTGTATGCTTGCACATTTGCATCATGATTTACACTAGGTGGTCTACCTTTGGGGGGCCAGTTTATCAGTTGGGGTCACATTGCTTCAGGTATGGGCCTGGGAGCATATAACAGTTGCACGACTAGTTGGAGACACACAACGACCTTCCATGAGATTGTATGTACATATTTATGCCGATCAAGTTGCTCAACCTAGGCTGGGAAAACTCAAGGACTGGAGGAGGACATTGGATGATCTCGAGTCTATGGTATGGTGGCCATATATTTATTGCAAGCAGTGGCTTGAGGACGACACCGAGATGTCATATTTGTGTCAGTCCATGTACTTGATTAGCCGTACCCAATTTATTATTGAGAGATTTTTGTTGTTACTGGTACTGAGGAAGTATGGAAGGGTCTAGGGCATGCCCCAGGGCGTGGCTCATTATGCATGGAGATAGGTGGATGCTACAAAGTGGGGAACCACTTTGTCTTATGATGCAGTTATTTAGCATTTCCATGGATTACAAGCTATCATATGGAAGGTGCACCCAAAGATTATCAAGGCTTCGGTATTAGAGGAGTATGCTCAATACATATTTATGCATCCATTCCCATAGATCACCATCCCAGATGAGCCAGTGCCGTTGCTAGAGGAGGAGGGGGCGGAAGGTCATGGGCGTAGGCGACGAAGAGAGGAGGAGGAGGATAGTAGTGATGATGGTGATGGTGATGAAGATGGAGGAGATGAAGATGATGATGGGGGAGGAGATGAGGGTGGGGGAGGCCTAGGGCCGGATGTTGGAGAGATGAGAGTGCCTCGTAAGAGGTGGCATATGGAGGTTCGGCTACCCTCACCATAGTAGTAGACACAAATTTTTGTATTACAGGTATAGGTTGAGACACTTCAGGGTCAACTTGAGCAGGTTTAGGCTTTATTAGCATAGGCGCAGGGGAAAATTACCATACTGACAGTAGAGAGGGATGCAGCTAGACAATAAGTACAATAGCTATAGGCTGAGCTCGCACAGGTTCAGGCCCAGACTCATGAATAGGGAAAAATGCAGGGGAAAATTTCCACACTAACTGCTAAGAGGGATGCTTTGAGATGGTAGGCTCATCAGGTTAAGGGCACCGTTGAGAGGCTACAACAAGCTATAGCGGTTGCCAGTGCTACAAACTATTTTAGAGAGATACATTGTATTGTGTAGGAGGCAGAGTTTTATAGAGTTAGGTATCATGATATAATTCCTCTAGAGTGGCGAGAGAGTTTTGCAGAGTCCCAGTCAGGGAGGTTCTGATCTCAGACCACTAGCATGGGTGTTACGCAACCGCTTCCTGGAGATTGGAGAGATCTCGATGTAGGTTCGTCAGGTGGAGAAGGTACTAGTCATGTGATGCCAACACCATCTGGGGGGAGCATGATATAGCTCCGATTATGATGATAGATTTTGATGTATTTTGGGACATTATGTATACCCCTTTATTCAGTTGAGACATTGATGATGTACCTCTTTGATTTCAGACATTATCATACACTGCCATTTTTTCTATTGATGTATCTCTTTATACCCTTGGATATCCTTGTACACTTTGACATTATGATTTTGAGGTTATATGATATGCGGTGATGATTATGATCTATGTGTCTATATGATGTTTATATGATGATGATCATGATGATGATGATGGATTTATTTGATTTCTATTTTATGATGATGATCATGATGATTATGATGGATGCATTTAATTTCTATTATATATGTTATGTGATGTTCTATATGATGATGATGATATGATATGCTATTGATGCAAATGATGATGCAACTAATGTGTTATGATTTTATGATGCTTTATGAATGCTCCCTATGTGATGCATTTTATGTTTTTGTACTTTTCTCATGCAAATAGATAATGCAATGAATGGATGAATGATAGATGAGATGATTATGATGATTATGCAATGATGATATGATAATGCATGATTATATATGTTTTATGCTATGTGAGATGGATTTGATTATGCAATTGATGTGTGATGTTCATGCTGATGATGATGCTGATCCAATTAGTCCTTTGCCAATCTTGGATTTGAGTAATAACAAATTCATCTTCACTACTGGTTTTAGATCATAACAATGACATTATATTTTCACTATTCAGTCATGTTTCTCAGCAACTTTTTCTTCTTGGAAATCTTACTCTGCTAGATATGTCTTTCAATCTTCTTATGCCATGTCATGTTTTATAAAATGATCTAGGAAGTGAGATGCGATGCACTTCTTTTTGTGTTTTCTGATGTGGATATCATGATGTGATGCATAAATGAATGAATGCAAATGATGTGTTTTCTATATGAGAATGATGTGTTTTTGGTAATGTCAAGTGTACTCAATCTATGAGTGCCAGAGATAACATCATTGTGAAATTATTACATCTTTGGAAACCCCATAGATACAAATGCAAACTAACATGGATGCAATCTAATTTAACCATGCAGATCTAATATGCAGATGTTGTCATTCATAACAACCGATTTTTCATGCTTTTTTTCATCATTGAGCCTTTAAAATGTTGAAAGTGAGTACAAGAATCGATGGTATATTTAGACCATGATGACCTGAATACTACTTCCATGATTTTTAATATTGCAAGTTAACACAAGCATCTAAGTATAATTAAACCAAGATGACCTGAGTATTGCTTGCATAAACAAACAAGAGTTAATCCTTTTCCAATGCATATTCAAAATTGCATTAGTGATACTTTGTAGAGCATGCCCCACAACAATTTGCATAGTAATAATGATCAAATCACAAACAATAGACAAAGAAAAATAATACTCCTTCCTGGCTCCTCTAGTTCAATACATCATCAAGGTCTCCAGAGACATGATAACAAAAATCAAAGTACAACAGTTGAACATTCATGCTTGACATGATAAAGCCATGATTCAGAAGGAACATCATCCATTTGAATTTTTTTTTTGGTTTGATTGATTTGGCTATTTGATTTGGATGGTTGATGTGTTTCATGATGGTGATTGATGTTCAATGTTGAGTTGCATCATTATTTTTTGCATTCGTTACGTTTGTCCTACTACTGTTTGTCTATTGGTTCAAACTCAGAGTTTATTGCCCCCAATGAGTTTAGGATTTTACCCCTAGTCTAGGGTGAGACATGACCGCGATGCCAGGATATGCACATGAAGCTTTCCGATGATAGGAAGATAGATGGTGAAAGTGAATGGTCGACATGCTCAAATAGATGGAAAAGCTAACCTATCACAAATATCGCTTGTTGCCAAGTTTTCACTACTTATTTTTATTGCACTTTTTTAGATTTTTTGATTTTTTTGATTTTTTGATTTTTCACTTTTTTTTTGTATTTTCTTATTTTTCTTATTTTTTGGATTTCTGATCTTTTTTTTTGTTGTTAACAAGACGCCTATTTTCTTGGTTTTCATCAAGGCAACCATTTTTTAGGACCTTTTCTGATGGTTTTGTATTTTTCAGGACTTTTTTCCGATGCA
The DNA here is from genome assembly GCA_007258455.2 of Sequoia sempervirens. Classification (NCBI taxonomy): domain Eukaryota; kingdom Viridiplantae; phylum Streptophyta; class Pinopsida; order Cupressales; family Cupressaceae; genus Sequoia; species Sequoia sempervirens. Next base: position 124,454 of record VDFB02336915.1, on the reverse strand, counting down.
CTGGATGATTCAGGTGTAGAATTTCTTGAGATGCAAGCTCTTGAAGGGTTCATCAAACAAATCCCCTTTAGGTGTGGAAAACTGATATTCTCCTAATCCAAAGATTGATACAATAACAAAGGGACCTAGCTAGTTTGGTTCAAATTTCCCCTTCTTATCTCGATCTTGTTGATTATGGGGATTTTATTTCAAGACTAAGTCACCCACTTGAAATGTTCTAGGCTTTACTCTATGATTGTAACTTCTGGATATCCTCTATTGATAGGATTTCAAATGGTCTACTCCATGTTGATGACTCTCATCCAACAGTTCTAATTCTTGTAACCTAGACAATCTATAATCGTCATATGAAATGATCCCTTTTAGTGACACATAGAGTGATGGTAGCTCAACCTCAATAGGCAGAATGGATTCTGATCCATAGACTAGAGAATAGGGTGTGGATCATGTCGGGGTGCAAATGCTAGTTCGATAAGCCCACAAAGCAGGGTTCAGTTGAACATGCCAATCACGTCCAGCCTTGTTGACAGTTTTCGTCAAGATTTTAAGGATAGTCTTGTTTGAGGCCTCTGCTTGGCCATTTCCTTGAGGATAGTATGGTGTAGAAAAATGATGCTAGATGTGAAACGTCTCAAAAAGTTCTTTGACGTCCTAATTCTTGAAAGGTTTGTTGTTGTCAGTGATAATGGATTGAGGGATGCCATATCGATAGATGATGTAGTTTAGGATGAATGATGATATTTTTTTTCCTGTGATGGTGGTTAGGGGAATTGCTTCAATCCACTTCATAAAGTACTTTGTGGTTGTGATGATGAAATTGTGTCCATTTGATGAAGATGGATGAATCTTTCCTACGAGGTCCAATTCCCACTAACAAAAAGGCCATGTTGATGCGAAAGGTTGCAACTCTTGTGCCATTGCATGTATCAGGTTCCCATGGATTTGACATTTTTGGCATTTTTGACATATTGAAAAGACTCTTCTCCATATTCGGCCAGTAGTATCCCAAATGTAGGAGTTTCTTAGCTAAAGTTAGGCCACTTGAATATGTGCCACAAATACCATCATGGAAATCAAGTAAAGCGGTTTCAGCTTTGTTACGTTCAAGACACTAAAGGAGAGTACCATCAAGACCTTGTTGGTAAAGTACATCAGATTTTAGGGTGTGTCGAGCTGCTTGTCAGATGAAATTTTATTTTTGGTTCTGGGATAAATCAGGTGGGAGGGTATTGTCTTTCAGATAGGTCTAGATTTTCCTGTTGGTAGAAGCATTGGCCTTGGCTAGATGATAGATGACTTGGGATCCTGGGTTATTATAGGTGGGGTTAAACAATTTTTCCACCATGAACTCATAATAGGTTCATTTCTCATGAATCTATAAGATAGAAGCAATGGAAGCAATGGTAGCCATGACATGGAGAAGTTTGTTGTTGCTTCTAGGAATCTGCTCAAATTTTATCTCCATAAAGAACTTTTTGAAGTCATCGACCATTCTTTTATATGGTATTAATTTTTCATCTTTTGTTTGGTAATCATCATTCACCTGATTAATGACTAGTTGGGAATCACCATATACATGCAACTCTATGATCTTCCACTCGACTGCTAATTTGATTCCAATGATCAATGCTTTGTATTTGGCTATTGTTGGTGCAAGGAAACATCAGTCTGTAGGACTTGGGAATGGTATGTCCTTGAGGTGTGATGAACAAGATTCTTGCGCCTGATCCATGTTGGGTGTAAGAGCCATCAAAGTACAACATCCATTGTTGTGTTGACACTGTGAGGACATCAACATCTGGAAACTTAATGTTCATTGGATGATTGTCTTGCAATGGTGCTTCAGCTAGTTGATCTGCTATGAATTGACCTTTGATTTCTTTTTTGTCCATGTATTGGATATCAAACTCACTCAATATCATTACCCACTTGGCTAATCTTCTTGTCAAGGCAACTTTGCTGAGTAAGTACTTTATTGGATTAATTTTGGCTATGAGTTTGATAGTGTGAGTCAACATGTAATGCCTTAGTTGTTGAGTAGAAAATACTACCGCAAGACAATATTTTTCCATGAAGGTGTAATTGATCACATAACCATTCAAGGTCCTGCTGATGTAATAAATTTCCCTTTCTTTTCCTATAGAATCTTCCTGTGCTAGTAAAGAGCCCAAAGATATCTCTATTGTGGCAATGTAAAGTAACAATGGTTTCCCTTCGGTTGGTGGTGAAATCAAATATTGATTGAGTTGATTGACGGCTACTTCACACTTTTCATCCCATTTGAAAGTGACATTCTTGTGGAGAAAATGATTGAAATGATGAGTTTTGTCAGCCACTTGTGTAATGAACCTCCAGATAGATTGGAATCTTCCTTGCAAAGATCTAAGCTAGCTGATGTTTTTAGGAGGAGGCATCTCCATGATGGCTTTAACTTTTGCAGTATCCACCTCAATACCTTTGGCTGACACAATGTATCCCAAAAGTTTAGCTAATGTTACACCAAATACACATTTCTTAGGATTTAAGCTCACATTGAATTTCTCCAGTCTGGTGAAGATCTTGTCTAAAATTTCCAAGTGTCCTTCTCTGGTGTATGATTTTTCCAATACATCATCTACATAGTCCTCCATAAAAGTGTGCATCATGTCATGGAAGATGGTGGTCATCGCTCTCTCATATGTGGCTCCCGCATTTTTTGACCCAAAAGGCATTACGTTTCAACAAAAAGTGCCCCAAGGACATGTGAAGGTTGTTTTGTCTTGATCTTTAGGTGCAATTTTTATCTGATTATAACTTGAAAATCCATCCATAAGTGATAACATTTCATGCCCCGCTGTCAAGTCTACTATGATGTCAATGTTAGGTAGAGGAAAGTCATCTTTCAAGAAAGCCTTGTTGAGATCCCTGAAATTTGTGCATATCCTGATGCTTTTATCTGCTTTTGAAATTGACACAATGTTTGATATCCACTCAACATAGTCAATAGGTTTGATAAATCCCACATCTAATAATTTCTTCAATTCTGCTTTTACCAAATGGGTGATATGAGGATGCATTTTTCTCAACTTTTACTTGACTGGTTTTATTCTAGGTGTTAGTGATAAATGATGCATTATGAGTTCTGGATCTATACCGGGCATGTCAACATAAGACCATGCAAATTTGATTTGCCTTTCTTCAAAGAATTTAGTGAAGTTTGGATTTTCTTGCTATGTCATCGATGCCACTAGATGTAAACTCTTGACTATTTTCTTTGTACCAACGTTGATGGATTGTGTTGGTTCTATTAGTACTGGAGACCTTTCCTAGTAGTACTTTGGAAGAGTGTCAAATATCCCATTTTTTGGTGCCTCAAAGAGGTTTTCACCATCATATGCACTCTTTTTTTTATTTTTTCTTGATCTAATGTTGCCATTAAATGGTTTTCACCATTAGATCCATTTTTAATGTTCATTGTTTTGCAACTAAGAGATTTGGCACACCCCTTTCTTGAAGCACCGTTATGAGTTATGATGGAACATGTTTTAGGGTTATCAAAACAGAGGAAGTTCACGATGGCGTCATCGTTTGGGAAGGTGGGTAGATCTAGCAGCTCAGATTGGTCCTAGTCAATCAGTTCAGGGTGTATCAAGGGTAAGAAATCATTGGATTGCAGGCTAAGGTCAAAAGGGGTGAGTATCATGATGGAGATGTCATCAAAGTGTCCAATGGAAATGTTGAGGTCTATGATGTTATTCTCCTCCAAGTGATCTATCTCACTCAAAGTCTAATCATCTCCACTTGAGTCATCGATATGTTGTGATCCAATTTCAAGTGGTCTAGAACTTGAGCTCTGTCCCTCCGTATGTGTTGGTGTATACTTTTGTACCACATCAATTTCCTTATCATGACAAGACTCTTCGGAGAGGGAATCCCATTCATACTCATTGGAATCCATTTCAAAACTATCTCTCAATTGAAGGATTCTCTCAACAACCTGCTGCTTGGTTTCTTCCTTTGATTCTTCTCTGTACCCTATTCTTGTTTTATCCTTGGCTTGCATGGTGATAGGTTGTATTGGTTCTATGATGCCTTCTTTCCTTTTACTAGTAGGACCTTTTCCCTCATATCCCATCTTTTCCAAGATTGTCGTTCCTTTTCCATATTGCCCTATTTGTGCACTTGAGGTGGATGCTTGTGATGATTCTTCATCTTTGTATAGCCAATTTAACACCTCCTTGTCATCTGATTCATCCACTAATGTGCTCGCTCTTACAAAGGTGCCATCAAAGAGTGGTTGGTTGTGATGATTATTTTTTTGAGGTTGATGGCTACCCATATGGCTTAGGAGAAGATGAAAGTTGTGATAAACATAAGGATTTCTCAAATGAGTATTCCCCCATGCCTTTGTATTTCAATTGGATCTTGGTAACTTGTTTCGATGAGGACTTGAGTTGACTTTCCTGATTTTGTGGAGTAGTATTACTAATACGTTTTTCTCTTGATTGATCCTTTATCTTAGGCTGGTTTGACGAAGAATTTGATGTACTTTCTTTACTTGAGGGAGTGGAATCACCGATACCCTTATCCTTTGATTGGTCTTTTTTCTCAAGCCACTTTGACAAGGTATTTAGTTGTTTTCCATCATTTGATGAACCACGAGTTGGAGCTTCCCTGTTGTGTGGTACAAAAGCATCTTGGGTGGTCTTGAGTGTGTTACAATATTGGGGGTTGTTGGAATTAGCTGATATAGTGATTTCTTGCCTGTTGAAAGGAAACTTCAAACATTGGTGATATGTGGATGGCACTGCTTGCATGTCATGAATCCAAGGTCTTCCCAAAAGTATGTTATATTTCAATTCCTTGTCCAACACTTGGTAGACTATGTCTTTGAAAATTGGTCCCACTTGAATAGGTAGCACTATCAACCCTTGGGAATATCTCTCCTTGTCATCATATGCTTTTATTGTGATTTTCCTTCTAGGATCAATAGCATTTTTTGAATACCCAAGTGCACAAACAAGTTTCAAAGTACAGATATTTAGGCCAACTCCTCCATCTATTAGAACATGTTTAATGTGGTGTTTGCGGATTAAGACCTCAATGTGGAGGGCATTGTTGTGCGGATGGGTGATTGATACATCATCGTATTTGAAAAATGATAAATAGTGTGGTGCAGTCAAATGTCCCACCATAGTCTAAAATTGGAAAACTTCTAGATTGTTCGGTACCGTGGTGGCAACTAGAGCTTGTTCTAGGATTTCGTTGTGAGAAGGTGAAATTTTGAGAAGTTCTAATATGGATATTTGGGCAGGTATTTTCTACAACTAATCAACTATGTTATATTGGGTTGCAGGGACAACAATAGTTTCTTTGGACGTGGAAGGGGTAGCTCCTTTCAATGTTCCTTGGCTTGTCCTCTTGTGATTGCATTGATCGATGAATTATTTTGTCCTTCTCTAATTTTGATGACATTAATTTGATTGTCATTTGCAACAATGTTGGTAATCAGATTTATTGGCACAAGGTCATTGATTTGATGTGAAGTGGTGTTGATATCATGGTGGTGATTTTTCAGTTGTAGCAACATTACTTTGGCTCTTGATTTTGATGTCCTTGGTTGGATTCTCCACCACCTCAACACAATGAATGGTAGAATCATAAACATAGTTTATGTTTTTTCCTTTGTTATTTGAAGAAGAAGATTCCCCTTTTTCATAGTTGGTTAGAGGGTTCTTGAACGGTCCATGATCATTGTTTGCTTGGAGTCCTACAAATATCATCTTGTTTTCAATCAAGTCTTGTATCAAGTGCTTCAATTACATGCAGTCATTGGTTTTATGTCCTTTGATTTAATGAAAGTCACAGAAATGTCCATCATCCCACCATGGAGGCTTAACTTGTGGTTCCCAATTTCTTGCCTCTGGTAATGTTATGACTTTAGCTTCAAGAAGTTCCTTTAATGCTGATTTTGATGATTGTCCCAAAGGGGTGAACCTTCTTCGATTTGACGATATTCGATATGATGGTGTTCTAGATCTAATACTACCTTGATTGTTGCTTTGGTTGACATTTTGGTTGTTGTTTTGGTTGTTGGGTGGATTGTTGTTCTGATTAGTTTTGGTGGCAGCTGCTGTTAAGTTGAATACAGGTTTTGCATTTTGGTTTTCAACTGTGCCATCATTGTTACCCACATTCTTGTTTCATTGCCAAAACTTTGGTTTGTCATCGTTGTTGTAATTATTGGAGGAGTTTGATGAGTTGTTTTCATTGTAAAATTTGATGACTCCTCTCTTGACCAAAGCCTCTTTGATTTTTATTCCATTTTCAATCAATTTTTTGAAGGTAGGTGGGCATTTTAATTCCAATCTATAGCTCATCTCATCATTGAAGTTGTCGATGAAGATTTCTATCTTTTCATTTTCAGGTATAGGATGAGAATATCTTGCAAATAACCTTCTCCATTTTTGCAAAAATACAAGGAACGATTCACCCTTTTTCTATTTCAAGTTGCAAAGATCTTTCATTGTTATGTCATGTTGAATGTTGTAAGAGTATTGGGTGATGAACTTGTTAACCAATTCTTCAAAGGTGTTAATTGGTGGTGTAAATTTGGAGAACCATTCAAGACATTGTCCACCTAGGATTTGTGGAAACAATCTCATTAAGTAAGTTTCTTTGTATGCAAATTCAAGACTCATGGTTCTAAATTCCCTCACGTGATCTATTGGATCGGTTTTACCATTGTATTTTTCATACTTTGGGAATTCACAATGTTTGGGAAAGGGAATCATGTGGATACTTTGATCAAACGAATATGGAAAAATGTCTTGTATCAAGTATCATTTTGAGGTTCCCCTTTGCATATCAGGAATTTGTTGTTGAAGGTTTTTCATTTGGTGAGTTAAGGCAACCACTTGTTATGTTTCCTTTTTAGGATTTTTGGGAGGTTCTTTCAATTGATTCACATCAAAGTCATCAAGCAATTTGACACCTTGTTTAGCTAGCATTAGTAAGTATTTTTCCCCATTTCTTTCAAAAATATTTTCTAAGAATTTGTGGAAGTTTGGCTCTTGTTCAACATTTTGGATATCTTCCTCAGTTATTTCTTCCTCTTCATTGTTATGGATTCCATGTAAAGGATTCTCTTCAACTTCAGCCATGTTTTGATTTTCACTTCTTTGAGTTTCAATGTTTGGAGTTTCGATGCTTTGAGTTCCAATGTTTTGCATTTCAATGTTTTGTGTTTTAAGTTCTCTTTCCTTGAGTTTTTGCTTTTGTAACCTTGTTTGAATGGGAATACAAGTGTTATACTTTGACTAAAATTTGATATTTGTTTGGAAGAGTGCCAAGGATGCAACCTAAGTCAAATAGAATGAAAATTTATATTGATGAGACTAAGTTTAATTTGATTATATAGCTTTTTTTCGTGATGAGAGGATGACAAATCCTGATGATGAAACTAGGCTTAACAATCAAAGATATGATAAGTTTGATGATATAGGAACTTTGAGATGTTAGATCTTGGTTTAATTTGGAGAATTCCACTTGTAGAGGTCAGTTTTAACAAGTTTAGACTCTATTGTACCTGAAGAATGATTCTGGATTTGAAAAAGATTTTGAATTCTGGTTCAAACTATGAAACAGGGGATAAATTTAACTCTCGGGTTTTTTTGCATTTACTAGATGCTCTAAAAAAAATCTTGGATGTGCTAAAAGATTTGATAGATGCGCTAAAACAAAGGATGGATGTGCCAAAAAATTGCTCAGAAGCACTATAAGTTGCCTAAACACGCTATAAGAAGTTTATTGCCGGTCATTTATAATGCAACCAAATTTATGACTAAACTATTTTAGTCATTGATTTTTACTCATTGATTTGGTCATTGATTTGGTCATTGATTTAGTCATTAATTTAGTCATTGATTTAGTCATTAATTTAGTTATTGATTTAGTCGTTAATTTAGTCATTGATTGTTATTAACTGGTCATTTATTTAGTCATGGTAGTGATTTATTTAGTCATATATTTAGTCATTAATTTAGTCATATATTTAATCATTAATTTAGTCATTAATTGTTGTTAACTGGTCATTTATTTAGTCAAGGTAATCATTTATTTAGTCATATATTTAGTCATTAATTTAGTCATATATGTAGTCATTACTTTAGTCATATATTTAGTCATTATTTTAATCATTACTTTAGTCATATATTTAGTTATTTAGTCATATATTTAGTCATTTAGTCATATTTAGTCATTAATTTAATCATTACTTTAGTCATATAGTTAGTCATTAATTTAGTCATTTTATTTACTGGTTTCCATTAATTGGTAGTAAATATAATCACGAATTTTTTGTTTATTAAATACCATAAATTTTATAATGCAAAACTAACATAATATTAAATTTGAACTAAAACATAAAAGTAAATAAACATATTACATATGCGTACAAGCTACAACATACTAAAATTAAAAGATTGATTCAACATCATGATAAATAAAGGTAATCTACACTAAAAAAAATTAATGCAAATATATATCAATATATATATCAAGTTAAAAGATGTCAAAGATGTCTAAGAGTATATATGTAAATATAATAAAAAATGTCAAAGTTTTCTAAGAGTTGCCAAGTCTTTCAAATACACCATGATAATTAAGATCCTTGAACAACATATTCAAAATACTGCATAAAGTAGTGAGCCAAGATGTCTAACAACTAGTACATGATAAATATGTTCAACTATGTCATTTTTTGCAAATATTTTAGTGGCCACTGTGTGAAGGTTCCCTCTTTCTCTTTCAGACGAACAACTCCATCTATTTTGTCTTCATAAACAAGGGGTATGTTACTTGTGACCTTTAAAATGTTTACATTTGTATCCCTTGTTCCTTTCAAGTTGACTCCATGTACAATAGATAGGGAGTGAATCCGCCCAATGCCCAAAACATCACCATCTAATGGATCCAACACCTTAACTTTATCTCCTTCTTTGAGTTTATCAATACATTCCTGCAAAAAGAAAAAAATAACACATTATATTACATAGGTATTGATTACCCTTGTTTGCATAATAAAACAACCATTACTTACTTAAATAGTACTTGTATGTGTGTGTTAAAATAATTGCAATGATACCTCATGAATGTTTTACCCTGAAAATCACCTTAGCAGTCTCACATTTTTGTTGATCAAGAGGCCTGATAGTCTAGATGATTATTATCATCCATAGGGTATAAATTCAACAAAAAGAGAATGGGGGAGAGGGATTAAAGTAAGCATAGATTCCAAGAACCATTCATCAATCTAATTTACTAAAAAACCAACACTCATAGCAGTGCTTACAATGCTATTATTAGCTTCATGCTAATAAGATACAAAGGCCACAAATATAAACATTACATTACCATGCAATTTTTTTGGGCATATGGTTTAAATTATGTTAACTTGAATCTTGCAAGGTCAATAAAAAAGGATGCACAAGGCAGCCAAAATAAATCCAAAGCATGATGTTCAACTTATATTATATTTGATCTATAACAATCCTTGGAAGATATGTTGAGTTTTTATGACATTCAAAAGTTACACTTCATCCATGTTCCTACTAAACTTGCATAAAGGCTTCCAACAATTTTTTATGCATGAATAACATAAACTAATAAACTTGTATACTTTTCTCTTTAGATTACAACAGCTACATGCAGCTCAATCAATATATCATTTAGAAAAATAAAAAATTGTAAGATTTAATATTCAATACCATAGAACACATAAAATATGATAAAATGTGTTCACTGAGGTCATCACAAAACTCATCGTGTTTGGAGAAGCAAGCTGCTTTCCACTCAACATACTACCGCTGATCTTTTTACAAACCCATTCTCATAAGCCTGCTTGTGCATACACATCAACAATTTAAATATCAACAAGCATTCCATATTAACTATTGTTCAGTAACCTTATTACAAACCTGCCTTATAACATAGAAAACAAGAGAAAATTACAAAACATACATTTCTACCAAGGTGTGAGGAGTCAAAAACTAGGAAAAAATAATTTTTTATCCAAAACCTGTGGATGATAGTTAATTTTTGTTCAAAATTTCAATTCAACTTATAAAATTGAAGTTAACATTTTGACAAAATGATTTGACCAGGTATAGGGTTGGTTTCCATCTACACATAAGGAGATTCGTAAAAAAGGATGCACAAGGCAGCCAAAAATAAATCCAAAGCATGACATTCAACTTATATTATATTTGATCTATAACAATCCTTGGAAGATATGTTGAGTTTTTATTACGTTGAAAAGTTGCACTTCATCCATGTTCCTACTAAACTTGCATAAAGGCTTCCAACAATTTTTTATGCATGAATAAAAAAAACTAATAAACTTGTATAGTTTTCTCTTTAGATTACAACAACTACATGCAACTCAATCAATATCTCATTTAGACAAATAAAAAATTGTAAGATTTAATATTCAATACCATAGAACACAGAAAATACGATAAAATGTGTTCATTGAGGTCATCACAAAACTCACCGTGTTTGGAGAAGCAAGCTGCTTTCCACTCAACATACTAGTAGCTGATCTTTTTACAAACCCATTCTCATCAGCCTGCTTGTGCATACACATCAACAATTTAAATATCAACAAGCATTCCATATTAACTATTGTTCAGTAACCTTATTACAAACTTGCATTATAACATATTAGAAAACAAGAGAAAATTACAAAACAAACATTTCTGCCAAGGTGTGAGGAGTCAAAAACTAGGAAAAAAGAATTTCTTATCCAAAACCTGTGGATGATGGTTAATTTTTGTTCAAAATTTCAATTCAGCTTATAAACTCGAAGTTAACATTTTGAAAAAAATGATTTGACTAGGTATAGGGTTGGTTTCCATCCACACATAAGGAGATTAGTAAAAAAGGATGCACAAGGCAGCCAAAAATAAATCCAAAGCATGACGTTCAAATTATATTATATTTGATCTATAACAATCCTTGGAAGATATGTTGAGTTTTTATGGTGTTCAAAAGTTGCACTTCATCCATGTTCCTACTGAACTTGCATAAAGGCTTCCAGAAATTTTTTATGCATGATTAACATAAACTAATAAACTTGTACAATTTTCTCTTTAGATTACAGTAGTTACATGCAACTCAATCAATATCTCACTCAGACAAATAAAAAATTGTAAGATTTAATATTCAATACCATAGAACACAAAAAATATGATAAAATGTGTTCACTAAGGTCATCACAAAATCCACCATGTTTGGAGAAGCAACCTGCTTTCCACTCAACATACTAGTAGCTGATCTTTTTACAAACCCATTCTCATCAGCCTGCTTGTGCATACACATCAGCAATTTAAATATCAACAAGCATTCCATATTAACTATTGTTCAGTAACCTTATCATAAAATTGCCTTATAACATATTAGAAAACAAGAGAAAATTACAAAACAAACATTTCTACCAAGGTGTGAGGAGTCAAAAACCAGGAAAAAATAATTTCTTATCCAAAACCTGTGGATGATGGTTAATTTTTGTTCAAAATTTTAATTCAGCTTATAAACTCAAAGTTAACATTATCACCTTTCAAACCAATATCACTTGGTTTATCCAGTTATGTGTTTTCAGATTGCTCTTTATTCATTTTAAAAGGAGATCTCAAAAGTTTTCATTGACAACCTATTAATAACACATTGAAGGAAATCTTCAGAATTCAACTGGTACTCATTATGGACCCTACAAATTGAGTTATGTGTTTGTATAATTGTCTTTGTAGAGATTGAGTTGAAGCTAGTTCATGGTGTTGGTTTTGCTAATACTTGTTTGTGTGCAGGTACAGGTGAAAGGAAGCAAGTAAATGTTGAGCCAAGAATGGATAAAGAGCAGACCTCAGGACTGAAAATACAAACACAATCATATGCAAATGTCAACACATTTCCCAATACAAGACAATTTGGAGAACAAGGACTGGACCAGTGGCAGGAGATTGTGGATCCTAGGAGCATGTACGGTGGCTGGTGGGGTTGGTATCAACCTCCACTCATGGGACTTGAGTTTATTTTAGGGGGGTTGTATGGTGTAGGGGCACCTACAACTATGCTTCAAAATTTGGTACAGTAAAATGTAATAGGTTGATTTTAGGAGGGTCATGAGTAATTTAAAGTGTTTTGAGTCTTTTTATTCTAAATAAGGTCAGTTAAGACCATTTATGTTGAAATTAGGTGAGTTGGAGTTTTGGGGAGTCAAGTTGTTCAAGATTGTACAAAACAGATGCAATTATTTAAGATGTAATTTTGAGGGAATAGGAGGGGCCAATGTTTAAAACGTAGTTAGAAACGTTGGGAAGTTGGAGAACCAAATTATAATTTCTCTATAAAGCCTTAAAGGGCATGAAGGAAAAGTTTAGTTGATTCATTTGAAGAAAGATTCAAACAAAAGACAACGTTCTCTGCATATTCCTATGTTTTTGATCTTTGTTTCTTCTGTACAGACTTGTACAAATTTGGGAAGCCTTGAAATTCATTGGATGTTATACTGACTTGTTCTAAGTACCTTTAGAACTTATTTTGATTGCTTTTTATTCATTTTAAAAGATCTCAAATTTTTTCATTGACAGCCTATTAATAACACATTGAAGGAGATCTTCAGAATTCAACTGGTACTCATTATGGACCCTACACATTGAGTTATGTGTTTGTATAATTGTCTTTGTAGAGATCATTTGAGGACTAACAATGCAGGAACAACAGGTCACAAGGAAAATATAGAGGTAAAGGAGGTAAGGATAGTGAAGTTGCATGACAGTATTGTTGTAGGGACTATTGAGTGTCCTGTGGCTATGAATAAGGATGAGAAACAAGTTGAGTTTGTAGGTACAGGGGTACATAAGTTTGCTATAATAGTGATGGAGCCAGTTGATAGAGTAAACAATAAAGGATTAAAAAAATAAGGTATTAAGGACAGTTGCAGGTATGTGCATGGCAAAGAAAAGGAACAAAGTCAAAGAGTTGTTAATAACAATTTGTTTACAGTTGTATAACATGGTAAACACTCAAATGTTGGGCAGAGGAAAGATAAAGGACTGATGATAGGGGTAGAAATACAAAGTGCACAACAGGGCAGACCTAAGCAAGGATATGAGATTGAGTTGAAGGCAGTTCATGGTGTTGGTTTTGCTAATACTTGTTTGTGTGCAGGTACAAGTGAAAGGAAGCAAGTAAATGTTGAGCCAAGAATGGATAAAGAGCAGACCTCAAGACTGAAAATACAAACACAATCATATGCAAATGTCAACACATTTTCCAATACAGGACAGTTTGGTATGGTAAAATGTAATAGGTTGATTTTAGGAGGGTCATGAGTAATTTAAAGTGTTTTGAGTCTTTTTATTCTAAATAAGGTCAGTTAAGACCATTTATGTTGAAATTAGGTGAGTTGGAGTTTTGGGGAGTCAAGTTGTTCAAGATTGCACAAAACAAATGCAATTATTTAAGATGTAATTTTGAGGGAATAGGAGGGGTCAGTGTTTAAAAGGTAGTTAGAAATGTTGGGAAGTTGAAGAACCAAATTATTATTTCTCTATAAAGCCTTAAAGGGCTCAAAGGAAAAGTTTGGTTGATTCATTTAAAGAAAAATTCAAACAAAACACAACATTCTCTGCATATTCCTATCTTTTTGATCTTTGTTTCTTCTGTACGGATTTGTACAGATTTGGGAAGCCTTGAAATTCATTGGATGTTATACTGACTTGTTATAAGTACCTTTAGAACTTATTTTGATTGATTTTGATTCATTTTAAAAGGAGATCTCAGAAGTTTTCATTGACAGCCTGTTAATAACAGTGAATTCCCTGTTTTGAAGGAAACAATGATAAAATAGTTATCCCACCTACTGTATACATCTTTGTTTCGGTGGGATGACATAGCAAATGGTAGAATAGTTGTCTAAATGGATTGATAGGGGTTGGAGTTGAGTCCTTTTGATACAAAGTGAAGCCCTAGGACTGGTAAAAGGGTTTCTTTAATGTAAATGATGGCACCAAAGTGGAGTTTTGATAAATATGTGAGGGAGTTGGCCTTCTAATGAATTTGTGAGTTAATGCAGACCAAATGTAAGAAGTTAGTTGCAATTGTGAGGTTCTACAAGCCCAGGGGTTGTGTGTTTGAATAAAACCCTAGTTTATGTAAGGAAAAGAAGGGTTTGGTTGTACAACGGTCTAGAGGCCTCTAACTTGAGTAAAGATCATGAAATATGAGGTTAGGTATGATAATACAACTCTTTCCAAGGAGGTTTTGTGAAAACAAAAAGGTCTAAGGGTACTATGTTTGGAAAAGAGGGCTAGTTCTTGTAGCCTTTTGAGCAGGGCAGTCTAGTGAAACTAGGTGCTGGCCTAATGAACCTTGAAGAATCTGATTGGAATATTGTATTGGGTCTGAGTAGATGCCTAAATGATGTTGAGATAGGTCTTTGTTTGATTAGATTGTGTTGGGTAGTTGAGTTTCCCTCTTGTGTGTTTGAGGATTGGGGTCAAAGTGGGAATATTTGAGAGAAGTTGTGTCAATTTGTTTCTTGGGTTTCCACCACCTTTGCATCACATCCCTCCAAAGGTTTATTGAGCATAAGTAGGTCAAAATAAACTTGTTAGAATCATTGTTCAAGAGTAAACATGATGGGAACCTATATAATCAATAAGCCCTCTTAGACTTGAAACCTAATTAGCCCTGTTTTAGCAGCGTTATAATCTTGTTTGTTCCATATTCTCACAGACAACATATGATAAATTGTGGATATGTTCTAAGGAACATTAAGGAGAATATTAAAATTTATTCATAGTCAGTGATAAAGGTCTATGTTTGAAGAAAAGCTCTGTTAGACCTATGACAGACCTATTAGGAAAAGGGCAGAGTAATGAAGGAATCTCACCAAAACTATATTTGTGAGGACTGGAAGGGGTTAAAACATGTTGGATTAGGTCTCTTAAAGTTGTTCCACTTGTTGAAGGAATTATATATGTCTTGGAATTAAAATTTGGTTATGGATGTAAAGGTCTTGCTTTCATTGTTTCACATTGAGGACATTCATAATAGAATGATAAGAATTTAAAAGGAAAAAATTGTGAGGTCTTTGTTTGACTCAAATAATGGTGATATATGTTTGGTTGTGCTTAGGCAGATAAATTTTTCATTTGTAATCATCTTATGCCATTATGAAAGGTTGGGAGAAGTTGTAAAGGAAGTTGTTCCTGATTAATGATGTTGACTGAGTGTTTTGAAGAATTTGAAGGAGATTGGAACTCTTATTTCAAATTTTTGTGTTGGATAATGTTACAATGAGGCATATAGTTTAATAAGTGTGTCAAGGTTTTGATTTCTCTCTTGTCTCCGCATCATCTCCATGTATGCAAAAATGTAACTTATTTCATCCTTCTGATGGATTTATTGACTTGCTTGTTTATAACAAACATGTCTAATGTAGAGCTAAGAGAGAAAACAACACCTTGACACACTTATTCAACTATATGCCTCTTTGTAACAATTTCCAACTCAAACATTTGAATTAAGAGTCCCAAACTCAGTCAAGTTATTCAAAACACTCAGTCAACACCATTAATCAAGATCAACTTCCTTTACAACTTCATTCAATGGCACATGATGGTTGCAAATACAAAATTTGTCTTTAGAAGCACAATCAGAACATATGTCACCTTGCATTGAGTCAAAATAACAAATAAATACTTTTACAACATCTTCCCTTTCATTATACCATTAGTTCCTTATGACTGTCCTTCAAGGTATAACAGAGACACTCTTTGATTACAAACACAAATTTGGATCTCTAAGACACAATCAATCCAGTCTATACTTGATACACCTTCATATGAGTTGAAATGACAAGATCACATTCATTACACAGCCTACCCAATCATCTTTTTTCCATTCTTTATGACTGTCTATTAAGTGTGCTACAATGGCTCTCCTAAGTCACAACCTTAACTTCATCTTCCCAAACACCAAAGGTTGAGCCAACACTTTGAGCAACATTGCTAGACTTGAAACAACATGAACAAACCCTTTTTTTTCACCCCAAGAACTCAGTTAAGGAGTGCTTCCTCCATTACTTTGCCCTATTCCTACTAGGTCTGCCATAGGTCTGATAGAGCTTCCCTTCAAACACAGTCCCTCAATACTGACTGTAAACAACCTTTAAGGTGCCCTTCATCATGTATTAAAACATATCGAAGACTCACCATAAGTTTCTTGAAGAAGAATGCACAAATTCAGACTATCTACGTTCCATAACAGAGTTAATTAGGTTTGCACCCAGGAAGGGCTTATTCATTTGGCTACCTTTGAGCACAAACTTATTGGAAAATCACTTCAATCACTCATATATAGACTTGCTTATGCTTAAGGAACCTTTAGAAAATCACTCCCGTGCTTATTTTCCAAACCATAGGTTAAGTTCCATTGGAACTCGACATTTTATTAGACTGTAACAAATTTCAGTCAAAGAAACTCTCAAGTTTCTACATTATAATCTTATTAATTCAATCTAAAACAAGGGTTTAGTGGATCAAATTATTTTTATGGTTTTCAGTCAGTAGAAATGGTGAAATCATGAGTTTTGAGGAATGATTAATGACTTTTTGAGGTTGATAAGGGTTTGGGAGTAGTGTAAGAGGGGTCTCCTTTGTAAAACAAACCTATTCTAGTAGCCTTTTTAGGCGCACATTCTGAGAATCTGAAGATTTCTTTGGGAAAATCATTATAAGTTTTTTGTTTTGTTGAAGTGGACAATAAGAGATGTCTAAAGAAGCATTTGGTGCTTGGAAATTGCATGTTGATTGTGAGATTTACCCGGTTTAGGGTATGAAGACCTATTTGTCAAATAGTGCCAAGACTTCCAAAGATAACAAAAATCTGATGACATAGTGCAAAGTATGGCTACAAATGGTTAAACATCTACAGACCTCAACATAGTGTTAAAATCAAACAAAGTAGCATTACACAGTGCAAAGAGAGTGATTAGATAGAGCTAATATAGAATGCCATCATTCAAGCACTCAAACCAATAGGGAATACTTCGTCCTCATTTCACTCTTTGTTAGAAACAATTAATGTATGAGTAAAACAAAAAATAAGAAAAAGGGCATCAGGTCTCCAATGTGTTTTCCATCACAGAATCAAGGAGGTTATTTAAACCTTTAAAATTTCCTATTATATTCAAGTGTTGCAATTGTGAGAGGTTGACAATGGAATTGGGGAGGTTATTTAAACCTTTGCAACTTTCTATTTTCAAGTGTTGTA
Source organism: Sequoia sempervirens (assembly GCA_007258455.2). Lineage (NCBI taxonomy): Eukaryota > Viridiplantae > Streptophyta > Pinopsida > Cupressales > Cupressaceae > Sequoia > Sequoia sempervirens. The sequence goes on along the minus strand of VDFB02336915.1, from coordinate 107,138 downwards.
GATGTGATAGGTTGCCAATGGAATCAGGAAGGTTATTTAAACCTCTACAGTCTTCTATGTTCAAGTACTGCAGCTGTGACAGGTTGCCAATAGAATCAGGGGGGTTATTTAAACTTTTACACATTTCTATGTTCAAGTGCTACAGCTTTAAGTACATGTTTCCCTAAAACAAACACAACTGTGAAAGTAGAAAATTACATGCATGGAAGGGAAATGTACACAAATAGGACAAGCAAGACAAATTGAGTATCAAACTGCAATAGGACCATATTTTTAATTCAAATATTGTATGATTATATGATCTTGAACCCTCCCCATTTCATTTTAATGTAGATGTTGTTTCATGATATATTTTGAAGAGCCTTGATAGTGTCTCAATTGAGCCCTACTTGGGTACATATGACACCATCAAAACTCTTCAGCAAAACACAATCAATGGCTTCATGCAATTAATAAAAGAAGAGACCTTCTATACATTCCAACACATACAAATAATCATCTCCATCCAAAAAAAAAAGCACCAAAACACAAAAAAGTATACATGGGAAAGCTTCCATTTGGTCCTCTAGCTTTGGGCTCCTGAAGGGGAAGGCATGTTGCATACATAACTAAAATAATTGAATCATATTTGTGTAGAAGGAGCTATTCTCTAGCTAAGGTTATATGTTGTTTAATATTTTAATTATAGTACAGTAAAAGGCAACCTATCATGATATGGGGGAGAATCTCAAATAACTAAGCCATTCTAGAAATCATGAGTAAGGTAGGTTCACCATATTTAGTCAATGTTGCTTTCTATGTAGTTTGTGTGGGAAGCTACTCATTTTGTTATATATAAAGTTTACCTGTATGTATATGTTTACCACTATATATCTATTTTATTTGTATATTAATATAACTATATGTAATAATTTCACATCTTTTGGAGAAGAGTGTCCATACCTTTTGTATTCATAGGCGAGTTTGGGTGTGCAAATGATCTCATTCATCTTATTATTGTGTAATTGTGTTTGTAAAGGTTGCAGGTACACTTCATACGAGAGACAAACACTACATTGGATTGCACCAAATTCTGGGTAAGTAATACTACAAGATAATTATTACGAACATTGTAATTCATAAGTTTCCTTCAAGTAGGCAAGTTGCATTCAAGGGAGCTTGCTAAGGTAGAGGCATAAACCTAATTAGTGAATTTCACAGTTTGAACTAATTTACTAATGTGGATATGGGTAAGAGTTTTCCTTTTGTCCTTGTGTATACTACGACACTATAATATCCTTCAATACCAAACGATCTTAAATTTAGAGCTCTAGTTCCTCCAATTAGTAACTCATAAATCTCATATTTGTATAAAATTTGTGGATGTTTGGTCTTCAATTTTTCAAGTTTAATGGCAATTTCCTTGTTTTTCCGAAATCTGATATTTAATAATTCATTTTGGCACAATAGCATCTTTATTTTCTTTTCCCCTTCATTATATTGATGCCCATCTTTCAGTATAGCTGGGTTTAGAAAGATAATTTTATAAGTTATCAACCTTTTTGTGCTATAGGGGAAAGAATACACTCACAAAAGAGACATACATTCTCTCCTTTGATCCTTGTACATGCATTGTGTTATAGGGTTGGAACAATATGCAACCAAAAATAATGTGAGCAAAGATTTTTGTCTAAGTGATTTCCCCACAGAAATGAATTTGTGTATAAACTTAAAATTTAAGGGTCTAATTTCTACTTATAAATTCCAGCATGCAACTTTGTCTAGTAGTGGCTATCAGACAACCCTAACATACAATCATAACCTTTTATTGAATATATATACTATGCTAAAACTATTTTGCCTAAAGGTTTTTCCCTATCATTTATAAGCAACCAAGGAAAATACCATAACCAAAAACAATATTGTGTATATTATAATATGTGCACATATTGACAGACATATATGTTACAACATTACAAATAGGATTCTAAGTAAACTAGAGGGTATAGTGCTTGGCATTATTATTTTCAATATTTTATGCAAAAAATTACATGGCTGACAACAATGCTTAAAATGCACTCATTTCACATACCAAACATTTTAGATTTAAAAGAAATCATAAATGAATCTGATATACAATCCTGGTTGTGACCTATGCTCAAACCCAAAGTATCCAAAATTAAAAATTAATCTAAAGGTTTCATAGCACTCACCTCAATATCATGCACATACTCCTTGAATTTAGCATAATCACTGTCAACATTGTCCTGAAGTTGTGTAGCTCTGCTGAGAGCTCTATTGATAGGGTCTTTTCCTTTTTGTTCTGCTTTCATATAATTGTTCTACAGCTATAAAAACATATAGAGTAAGACAATTATGAAGAGCTCAACAAAGAAAAAACAACAATAGAGAAAGAGTATGCAAAAAAATGATATAGTTGAGAATCAAAATATTGAGGAATAGCCTCTTACCTTATCTGAATCTGTGGAATTATGGTCATTCCATGCATAAACTATAGGCTTAGCAGAGGCAACCAATTGCGAAACTTTCTCAGTGAGACCATGTAAGCATCTCATTATATGTTGGTACTCTTCATTGGAGTTGACATGATTTGGAGAGGCTCTTATTGGGCATTCAACAAATAGCTGTGAAATCTCTGTTGACGAACTAGATTTCCAATTCATACTACTCTTAGATTTAGTACGATCTAGTGTTGCCATATAATTGACAATATCTTCTACACCTGCTTCTCTATTATTGTTTTCCACCTAAAAAACAAGGTCAATTTCAACATATAGTCAATTCAATAAAAAATTGAATTAAATAACACAATGTAAATAGAACCAAAAATCCATACACTTACTCCAAATTTGTCAATTTTGGCCTGCAACCCGCCTCGGCCAAATGTATATTCAGCCCTCACATTATCTCTTGCTCTCTTTCCTCTATTACTCTTTGTCAAATATTCTTCAGAACGCATACTTTCTTTCAATTCCTCCCACTGTTTGGGAGATAGAGTGGAGTCTTACCTCTCGTTTCCCTCCATGATTATTTTTCTACAATTGTATCTAAAATTGTTCATCAAAAGTCTCATCTTGTGCTTGTAATATTTTCTGGAGATTTTTCCACCAATAGTGTTAAAGGCATTTTCCATTTTTTGTATAACATATTCCACATTTCGTGGATCTTGTTGTGCAAAATTTGATTTGCAAATATCCAAATGGGCCCTACATCTTACACCCAACTCGGAGGCCCACCTTGCAGCATTTTTCCCAATGGGTTCACCATCTCTTGATACCTCAACCAAGAATGGCTTCTTCCCTTCTAATATTCTTTCTTTTGCATTCCTCTCTATAGATCTGTATAAATCTTGACTCAATCTTTATCTTTTAACAAAAGCAAGCACATCTTCTGTTGAACCACTACCAATATTTCTAGCTGATCCACTAATTCCATCAAAAGTTGTAGATGCAACAGGTGCACTCTGAGGCACATCAGATGCAAGCAGACTCTCTTCATGACTTTCATTAACCGAAACTTCATGCTCCTTGGCCACATCAGGTGTGGCATGAGTAGGTAGATCAGTACTAGTCTCCATAGATTTCACTTCAAACACATCCTTTATGTGTTGGCTTCTACGAGCTGGCATCACTGTATCTTTACTTTCTCTTTGTTTTTTCTCTGCATTTTCTCTGCACTCTTTTTCTTGCCTGTAAAATAAAAAATAAATCATATCATGTCTTATATACATAAAGCTCCTGCCTATAAAATTTCATTAAACGACATTAAATAAATAATATACTACTTAGTGGATTTACAACTTTCCTATTTGTCAAACCAAGACGCGATAAATATTCATTATTCTTGGCCACACGTTCTTCACGAAAGCGCTCATGATCTATCACTGGAATTTCAGCATTATGATCACTATCATCTAATTTGCACCTTAAATTATTTTTCCTCATTTCCTGATGTCCAAAAAAACAATAATGTATAAATTAGCAACTTGATACAGAGATAATTAACCATAACAGAAATTCCATAAATACAAGTTTATGAGGTTTTAGTTTTAATGAACAGTCATTAAAAAATGTAGGAAGTCTAAAGCACTGCAAGCAACAATAGTCATTAGATGTTGTGGGTATTTCAATCAATGGATATTAAATAATGGTTCCCTGTAGAAATGCCAATTGCATAAAAAGCTTAGCAATGTATTTGAATCAATCCATCAAATCTTGGGATTGGAATAAGGAGTCCTTCACATTGGATGTGGATTCACCATTAGGTCAGCGATAAATTTGGTGTTCCTGGTCTTTTGGCTTCATTCCTCTGTTCTTTTGTTTAATATACAATCTGATCTTTGTGGGCAATGAGCAGTTATATCTAAGTCTCTGTGAGATGAATGGGCTCAGAGTGAGGTAGATGCCCAGACTTTGTTTACATCGACACCTCCTTCATCTGAAGTAGCAAAGCTCACAAACACTTGTGATATCTACAGATTGCAAATCTCGTTATCAAATATTATCCTAACTGTGAATTGGAATTTTTTGGATTTGATATAGCTCCATAGCTTGATTCCATTACTTTGCTACTCAGCTTGCTTAAGGTGCTTAGCTCATAGTTGAATTCTTGAAGCAATATCAAGGTTTCAAAAAATTCACCTACAACTGAGTAGCTAATGCATTATACATGTCATGGTATACAATTCCTCAAGTGAAATTTTCAAGAAAAGGGAAATGAGAACATGATAGAGACTACATATGGGATTCTAGATGACTTTGTTGTCGCACCAAGACCAAATGCAGTAGCTTTGCCATGTCAGTTTCTTTACTACAAAGGTTTTCCAATGAAGATGATAGATAAAAATGTGATAATGGCAGCCATTGGCATTCTAGGTGACTTGGCTGGCACCAAGACCAAATGTAGAAGCTTTGCTATGGAAATATAGCTTCTCAAAAGGTCTTGCCAATACGTGCTTGTCATTCGGGGATCAACTAATCAAGAAAGTAGCCAAATGGGTTGAGATAACTATTTGTCAAGTGATCTGATCCAATTTGTCCAAGAAGTTTGAAACTCCATACAGTCATTTGGGTTCATCAATTTGAAGATATATGTGATGGTTTAAACATCTAAGGATTAAAGATATTTCATCAGAAGATTTCTATTCATTATTTTCTACATTATTCTACTCCAAGTTCCACGAACTGCAAGTTTACAAAAAGAGAATACACTCTTCTTTCAAAGACAAGCAAAACTGTGTTGGACAATATGCAGCTCCACAAGAATAAAAAAAGATTTGCAGTGCCAAAAAAATATATCAACTAATACAACATAAATTTCGTGCAACTCAACACTTCATTGCTGCAAACCAACGAATAGATCATTCTCAAAAAACTATTTACGATATTTTTCACTACTAACACTTTTCCTAGATAATCCCTCCATCCTCTGGCACACAAACAAGTATTTATCAATAGTCCATGTAGGTCTGTATACTAGTGAGAAATGGAGAAAAGAACATTATTTGTAGCTTTAAATTTTCACTATAGCATTAGTATAATCTGTGATACAGTGAATAGATATTTCCAGGTAAAAAAATTTGTGGAAACTATTGAATGATAATTATAGCATGGAAGGCCTTCAAACGGATGTCATATATTCAGATGTAAGAAACAAGGACCTGAATTATAATTAAAATATATACCAAATTATTTGTTCAAAGATTAAAAATTTAAAAACCAAAAACCAGTTCTTGGAAGAAAAATTACTCGTGAGAACTGTGTGTCTCTAAAAGAAATCCTACAAATAGGCTTTTAGCAATGCTATACATGGATCAGTAAAGTAAACAAATAAAGACCCAATAAGAACTATACCTAGATATTTAGTTCACCATGACATTATTAGAAAGTTAAATGAGTGGTTCTGAATTATTCTTTTTTATTTGGGCACAAATTTCCATTATTCAGACTATTTATATAACACAATTTTTAACTCTACTTACATTCTTGTCAAACTTTGAACAACAAACAAGAGAGCAGTAGAAATATTATTAGTGTTTTAAGGCTTAGTTTCTAGGGTTTGAACATCTTGATTCTTAAGTTGTCAACAATTTTTCTATTATCTGCAGGGTTTAGAACATTACTTGGTTGGAAAATTTTCAACAAAAGAAAGAGCTGAGAACTTTGAACAACCCCTACCTTTGCATCACATACTTAATGAGTGAAGGTTTTGCTATAATACAAATGCATCAAAATAGTACAAGCATTATAACAGTCATAGCAGTGAGTCAAAGTACAGTGGTCAAGGACTGTTATAACATCCTATCATGACAGTGGAAGCAATGATCCAGAGGAGCTGTCAAGAAAAGATCATTGTCAAAGTAAAGCAATGATGGTATACATATTCATATTGCATTCATATTCATATTCATATTCATATTGCATCCTCATTTATATATGAAAACATATTCATATTGCATTTATATATGAAAACATATTCATATTGCATTCATATATGAAAACATATTCATATTGCATCCTCATTTTTATATGAAAACAAATTCATATTGCATTCATATAGAAACTTTTTTCGACATTAATGCTTTGAAATAGGTATTAGTCTGAAGGTCCATGTCCTTAAAACATAAAACAGTCTTAAAACAACATAAAAGTCTTAAATAAAAGGTCATAAAATGGGGCTCATCAATAATCATCTGCATTGCTAGCAAGATCAGAATCCTGATCACTCGTGTCTGCATATACTTGATTTTCTTCCTCATCCTCATTTGTGACATGCAATACATTCTCTCTTCCAATTTCTTCATTGGTAATCAAAATCTCTTCTTCAAACAGTCCCTCATTGTCTTCATCCACTTATTCAAATGTTTCTTGTAAATTAACATATTGCCCATCAAGCATTACATCAACAACTTCCATGAATTTCCATTTCGAACGAGACTCTGTTTGAATAACATATGACCAACCTGGGCTTCTTACATCATCAATTAGAAATGATTGGTTAATTTGAAGAGGGGAAACATACGACTCATCTGTCTCTGAAAAAATTGTCGTGTATTTGCACGTACAAATCCATACTCATCAAATTGTATTGCAGATGGTCAGATCCACTTACATTTTAATAATATAGGACTATTTTCACCAAAATCCACTTGAATAATTTCTTGGATGAATCCAACATAAAATTTCTTCTCAATTTCATGAAGAAATTCAGCACTAACAACACAATCACAATTTGTCTTTCCTTTGTCTTTTTCTTCCACTCTTAAATGACTACCATAGGCCCACATTCCACTAAAATGCATAGCCCATAAATGTGGAGGTTGTGAAAGCTCACTTTCCTCTGTTGTTATATCTTGACCTTCTTCTTTTGCATCACTGATTGCATTAGTAATCCATTCTTCAAATTTTGGAAAAAAATCACCTCTAATCAAATCATGACATCTGCGCTTTTGAGGTCGATGTTGCATCCAAGCTTGATTCTCTTCTTCATGTTTTCTACATAGAATAATGATGTAAAAATAGTAAGATTAATAATATAAATGTGTAAATGCAATTGAGTAAATAAATTATTGTGTATTTTTTTTTACCTGTGCCACTTATCGAACGAAGATGTGTTTTGAAGAATAAAGGCATGTATTGCACTTCTTTCTTGATATGATAGCTTGAAGCGACATCCATTTCCTTCTAATACTTCACCTGCAACTCTCTCATCTTCATCATCATCCCATACACGTCGATTGACATTTTTTAAAATCCTTCATATATTTTGTGCAAAATCCCATGGCCTCTTGCATTGAATATCCCTCAGACATGTTGCCTTCTGGTTTTTCCCTAGTACGAACAATTTTTTTCAAAACCTTCATATATCTTTCTATAGGATACATCCATCTCATTCTTACTGGGCCACAATGCTCTAGTTCATATTGTAGATGTATCAAAAGATGCATAGAAATGTTAAAGATTGTTGGTGGAAATTCTCGTTCCAAGAGACAAAGGACTTCAACAACCTCCTCCCTCAAACTATCAAAGTTCGAAGGATCTAATACATGTAAACTCATTCTCTTTAATATTAGGCCCAACCTTATAATTTCCAATCTTGGCCCCTTTGCCAAACTCTATATATTTACCACAATAGGTAAAATATTCTCTATTATGACATGATAGTCATGGGTCTTGAGGCCTCTTAAGCTATTAATGTCAGTTTGGCTTTTGATGCTGCTACTTACATATCCAGTGGGAAAGTGAGTCTGAGACATCAACTGTAAGAATTGTACACGTTGTTCCTTTGTCCAGACATAAGGAGCACTAGGTTTTCTATATTTTTCATTATCATATTTTTCAACCCAAAGATTTCGGCGAATCTTTATTTCTCAGAAGTCTTCATGTGATGAAATAGTATCAAAAGCACCAAAAAGAGTTTCTATAATAGCATAAGCTATATTTTTCTCAGTATGCATAAAGTCAACAGTATGCCTAATGGCTATATCCTTAAAGTATGGAAACTTATACAATATGCACAGCCGTTTTACACCACTTTCATTACATGGATCATATCTACTGCCAGCAATCCCATCATTTTCAATAAATGACATTCTTTTTTGTCCATTCTCAATAATGTAATCACCTGTTATTAGCATTGGCGCTTCACGATTCTCTTCTTGACCATTGAAACGTGCTTTTTGTCGACGATATGGATGATCCATTTTAAGGTAAGCATGATGTCCACAATAAATACACTTATGCAAACTTCTTGAGTGCCTCAAAAAATCCTTAAAGTTGTAAGCAGGACATCCATGGTATCCATGAACAGAGAGACCAGACAATGTGCCATATGCAGGAAGATCATGAATCGTAAACAATAAGGAAGCTATTAAAGTGAATTTGATTGAATGACCATCCCTTAAAGACTGAATTGCTTCAATTCCTTTCCACAATTCCATTAGCTCATCATATAATGGCTCTAGATAAGAATCTATTGTATCTGAAGTCACACTTTTCTTTCCTGGTATAATCAATGATAACATTAAGAAAAATGGTTTAGTTGGTAACCATGGAGGAAAGTTATAATTTATTAGAAACACTAGCCAAGTTGACCATTTAGTACTTTGATTTGAGAATGGGTTCACCCCATCTAGAGCCAAACCCAACCTTATATTACAAGGATCTTGAGAAAAATTAGGCCATCTGTTATCAAATTCCATCCACGTCTTAGAATCAGGCACATGTCGTTGTTTTCCATCAGTGCTCTTATTTTTGGCATGCCACTGCATAAGTTCAGCAATGTCTTTGCACCTATACACTTAGAGTAATTGTGGGATTATCAGAAAGTGGCGAAGAACCTTTCTAGGAACCACAACTGATTTCAACCCTTTTCTATACCTCACTTCACGACATTTCAAACATTCACTCTCATTTGCAAGATTTTTGCGAAATAATACACAACCATTCACACATGTGTGGATGTTTTCATACCCCAAGCCGAGCTTACTGATTTTCTTTTTACATTGACTTGATTTTGTTGGAAATGTGGAGTCAGCTGGTAACAATGAACTTAATAATGCCAATAACTGATCTGCACTCTCATTTTTCCAACCATGTACCACTTACAAGTTAAGAATTTGAAGGATTTTTGTCAAATGACTTAACTTGCAATTATCATACATAGGCTTTAAAGCATCCTCCATTGACTTGGCCCAATCATCGTTTAGACCCTCATTCAACATTCTATCAACTTCAAACCCTTCGTCAAACATTTTTGTCTATTCATCTATGTTTGGTGCCACTTAATCTATGTTTGTTGCCTCTTCATCTCTCACAGTTTGCAATTCTATCATATCTTCATAATAATTGTAAGCCTAAGGGCTTATACCACTATGCCCATATCTTATCATATGTCGATAAATCATATTTCTTTTTTTCACCTTTCCACCAAGACATTTTTTACTTGGAAATGTATATTTGTCAATGTCCCTCTCATCAGCTACTCTCTCATCATATGCATGATATTGATTAGTAGTCAACCCTTGATGCTGATCCATCTGTAATATTGTGCATTCTAGTATTAATTTAGTTTTTGATTTAAAGAAAAAAAACATAAATCTGAAAATAGAGAGGCCAAAACATTGTTGAAAGTAGTCAATTTTAGTAGAGACCATAATAGAAAGAAGAGGATATAATGAGTCATTGTTCTGAGATCTATCTTACATTCATTTGAAGTTTACCTACTAAGAATGGAATATGCCTATTTTTCCTACCAGCTTACTTTCGGCAATGAGGGTTTCGAATTACCTCTGAATTCGCTGCAAAGGGCTTCGCTGACTTCAAATTTGTTGTAGAAAACTCCGAATTCCTTGCCCGCCTTTTCAAAATTCTCCAAGTCCTATCCAAACAAGCTTTATCGCCCATACAAGTGCTTCAATACCTGTCCATGAGAATAACAAACATCAACAACAATCCAATTTCATTCCCATGCCAACAATTATACATTTTACAAGTTGTCTGACTTATAAATATAGACAAGTTATGTAAACCACTAGATAAATAGCATTTAAAAGAAATAAGAAACGGGGTATGGAGATTCATGAAAATATAATAAGAAGTGGCTATTAGTCTAATTTTGTTGTGACAAACACTCTTCTAAACATGTATGCAAAATGTGGCAACTTAAAGATGGTGCATAATGTGTTTGACAAAATGTCTGACCCAGATGTAATCTCTTGGATTAGCATGATTGTTGGATATGCACAACAATGATCTATTGATGAAGCTTAGGGTTTCTTTATAGAAATGCCTCAAAGAGATGTGGTTGCATGGAATTCCATGATTGTCGGGTTTTTGCATAATGGGCTTCTTAATGAAGCCTTGAAAATCTTTAAGCAGGGGGTAGAGTATGAGTTAATCTTGATGTGAGATGAGATGAGGGTCCTAAGATGAACAAACTTCTATTGCAAGAATTGTCATAATAGAGGAGCCAATTCAATATATACCTCCAACAACGAATAATTTTAAGCAAGAACATGTTTATTCAGAGGTCATTTCTTCAAACAAGAACCTAGTAATGGAAAATGACAAAGAACATTGTAGACTTGTAAGGGATACAAAGGTGGATTATTTTAATATGATGGATGTTGACAACAAAAATCTAAGAAAAGAAGAAAAAGAACAAAGACATAGTCCAAAATCAGCACAATCAGACAATAAGGGCGTCAAAGAAATAGAGGAAAATGAGGTGGCATCTAACCATGCCTTGATGGATTCTCAAAAACAAGAGCAAAAAGAAAAATTCACTAAGAAGAATATTGCTACTTCACATGGGAAAAGAGCTAAAGTCCCCCATAAGGGAATTCCCATTCCATCAAAAACACCATCCAATGTTACATCCAGGACATCCAAAGTTCAGGTATCATCAGGGCCTAACAATTCTGTGAGGGGTCTTCCAAAAGTTTCAGCAAAACCAGATAGTGGTGTTGTGATTAGGAAGGAGGCTGATGTGGATGCAACCAAGAGGAAAAAATTTGTTTCCTTGATTGCATTAATTAATCCTAGAACAGATAAAAGAGCATCGACTAGACAGAACCTCGGGGACAAGAAACAAGCCTCAAAAGCACAACTAAATAGCTCAACCGTGACCATAACTTCAAAAAAAGAGGCTTCTTGCAATGGGGCACTAAAGACAGCTGACTCGAGGACACCTCATAAAGAGAAAACTAGGCATCAAAATGATAATCTGACAGCTCCAAAGAAAAAAATAGAGGAAAAACAACCTAAATAAAAAATAGGAGGAGATGCAACTAGATCAACTTCTGCAAGGTCTCACAAATCTCCCAATGCAAGTAGGTTGGATAACAAAGCAAATGGAGTAGTTTTCAACTTCAAAAGTGATGAAAGAGTAGAGAAGAGAAAAGAGTTCTATATGAAACTGGAAGAAAAGATGAATGCTAAGGAAGCTGAGATGAACCAAATTCTTATTTCCATAACTAAGGAAAAATATCGAATCTTATTTCCATAACAAACAACAATAAAAGTAATGGTATTTACATTAAATTGATTTCCTCTTCATAGAAAGCAAGAAGAGAAGCATCAACAAATGGAATAAAAAATGTAGTAAAGCCATTTTTTTCTTGTAACAAAAATCATTCACATGATGGAATATAACTCAATATATCATGTTATGCTGCAAAAACCTTGATGACATAAGGTGAACTATGAAACATAACATCATTCAGAAGAAAGAATCAATAGGAACCCATCCAGTGACCTTGTGGCCCCCAAGAGTCTAGACCTCAATGGAAAACCTGGTAAAAAGATCAAACTCAAGATGCAATCATGAGATGAGAATTCTACTATTGATAAGAACATTTCAGGCTTCCCAGACATGAAAATTAGTACAAAAAGATATTAGAGGACCCCAGTACAAGGCAGATGTAAGATAGTAGAAAAACAATCACCAAACTATTCTAAGTACAAATAAATATTATTGACTTCCATCACAACTTCTCTCCAACATAACTCGTAACAGCCATGCAACAATATGACTACAAAGTTATATCAGTGCCTACTTAGTCCCCATCTAGTTTGTCATTTTCATCTCCAACTACAACAACCTCCTTCTAGTGAAACCCTCTTGAAATTGCTATCATCACAATGAAACCAAATCCTCATTTTCAAAGCATTAAAACTGCAGCATTGAAAACATCTACAAGCAGACCTATAACACCCTCATATGTTTATCATCTTTTATTTCTTTGATTCCCCATTGCATTGAGTCTCCTCTTTGTGCATTCCTTATGCTGAATAAGTCAATTAGTGTCAAATCTAACTTGAAATATGCTGAAAATCTATTTTTTTTGCTATTATCAAGACCAAAAACAGAGTTATCTCAGATTTGTCATTGAGAATGGAATTTGAACTTTTCCTCAAGAGTATAATCTCTATTGGATACCATCAATCAATCAATCACTATTGGCATCTCTAGTTTCATCAGAATATGAGGAAGATGATGACACTATAGGGTGGATAGAAGTAAATTACAAGAAGGAAGCCCTAAAAAAACAATCACATGGTTCTTTGGTCTCACTGGAAAAAGGGTTTGACCTGATTTTCAGACTTGGTACCATTCTTAGTAGTAAATATGGATATACCTGTGTGAGTTGTTATAACAGGCATATATTTTTCTTTACAGTATGTATTTCATGGTTTCATTATGGGCCAGGGCCCCTTAATAGACACCCATAATTTAACCAAAAAACAAACAAACAAAAAAACAATATTAAGGAAATGTAAACAAAATGATTTCCTTAAGAGGCAAATTACCGTAGAAATGCCCTTGATGAGTAGTAGTTTTTTGAGAGATGTTCTAACCAACTCCCCTTCAACAAGAAAATCAAATGGATGAGGTTTTTCTACACAAAAAAATGCACTTTTGAGACAGATAACAAAAACATCACTTTCCAATTAAAATATGCTAACTATTACTTTGCATTAGTATATTAAATTAGATCAAAGAGAGAAATCTGTTATAAAAAATTTCATTTCATGAAAGTTGTTTTAAGGCAATACTCATACAATAAAAGTAAGGTCAGATACTAGCACACTAATCAAAATGCTAAGAAAAAAACAATGTTCCATGAACAAAACAGTTGATAGTAGAAAGGATATCATCAAATGGGTACAACCAGTAAGGAATTGTACATAAAGCATATTTTAAAGTTGGACCACCTGAGCTAAGTAACACTTCAAAACTTCTTGTCGCACACCATTGCAAAGAGTAGTGAACCCATCCACCATGACTACCTTGAAGCCTTCAAAATTCTACTTCTTATTGTAATTTGTATCCTTCATGCTAGAAGAATCTCCTCCCTATCTTTATTTTTAAGATTGATTGAAAGCGAATGATTTGAAGATGGCTTTTTAGGAAAGAATTAATTAAAAAATTGATTTGTTATAATAGCAAGTAGTGGTGCTTCCATGCCATCTTGTAATTAGAATTTGACAACAACAATGAGGCACATAAATATGGGATAGCAGAAGTTATTTCTGGTTTGTATTTTGAAATCTATATTTTAAGATTGATTTTCTTTTTTTAATATTAGCATATGTAAGTTTTATTATACTATTATTATCTTCATTTTCTTGTCTTTATCTGAAATTTAATGAGTTGACAACTTAATTAGCTAGCATAGGGGATGGCTAGTAAATAAGATAAAAATTTTCAATATGACAAAGTAAATATCTGTGAAAATGGCAGTGCAAAATGTATTTAATTGGTGAGAACTTTAGAGTGATTCTCTGTGATTTCTCTATGTTGTTCAGACATGCTTAAGTTTTGGAGCTCTTTGGGAAATACTAATAGTTGTTGCAGCAATGTCTCTTCGCTCCAATTCCTAGTATCAAGATGTTTTTAGAATATAAATGAACAAACCAGAAGTTATCTTGGGAGAGTTGTCCATCCTTACTGACCACTTAAAATTCTTTAGTATTACATAACAGGCAACATCCAATGAAATTTTTGTTGTATTGCAGCTTTGTTGAACAACCGTGAGTAGCCTTTTGGTGATTTCCTAGAGGTATTTGAAAAGAGTTGCCTCTCTTGTTATACAAGATGATAATAAGAGGCCGCTATTTTCAGCATAATTATGAATTCATGAGCCCGTTTTTCAATTTCTTGCATAGATACTACTTCTGGGTGAAGATGGAAAAGTTATCAGCCCCAAAACCTTAAAAAATATATTTTAATATATTTTTTGGGTCCAACAAGCATTGACTATCACATTAATCCTAAAAGCCTTGCATTAGCTTGTTCTTTTGAGTTTTGCATGTTGAGGACGGGTTTGCTAATTCTTTGTCATGGTTCTACATTTTGCTCAATCCCTAAGCAGCTATATCAAGGTTAGACACCAGAAGTTTTCTTGTAATATTTCCTTAGTGTTTACTTGGTGACATGTGTTCTAGTTGAACTTTTGTAGGTATGTCTCAAAAATGCAAGAATATCTATAACAAAATATTGTTGGAATGAATGTTCTCGTCTTTGCAATGTAGGGCTCATCTCTCTCTCTCTCTCACTCAAACACACACACACACAAACACACTGACACACACACAAACACACTGATTCACTCACTTTCTCATACCTTAACTATAGCAAGATGATTGACAAGTATTTGATAATTTTGATGCATTATTTTCTACTCTAATGAGATTGTGTTCTAGGAAGTAGGGCTCTTCTAGTCCCTCACGCCTTTGGCTATATTTAGTTTATTGACAAGTATTTGATAATTTTGATGTATTATATTTACTCGAATGGGATTATGTTATGTGATTTAGGGCTTATCTAGTTTCTCTCTCTCTCTCTCACACACACACATGGCTATATTCAGATGATTGACAAGTATTTGATAATATTGATGTATTGTTTTCTACTCTAATGAGGTTGTGTTGTAGGAAGGTCCACGGCAACCCTGATTGCTGATAAGAATATCAACATGGTTTCTTTTTTTTCAAAGGGAAAATAAAAGCTTTGTATAAATATTGGGCCAAACCCTCCAAATGATGGAGAACAATATTCTAAAGCATAATGTTAGTTGGTAGAGAAGTAGTCCAACTGTCCCCAAATTTAATAAAGTTGTTCTTCATAGGCTAGCAAAAAAAATGCCTCAACCTCTAAAGCAACAGATATTAACATGCAAACCCATAACATTGGAATATGAGCCTATAACCAGAGCTTATATTCTATTATTCAGGCATGACACTAACCTTATTGAAATACCTATATATAATAAATGGTGTATAGAAAGAGGACATTGGAAAAGAGACAAAACATTGTAAGTAACAGGTATGTTTGCTTAATCAAGAAGACTATCATCTGCTTCAAGTTGTTTATGACCAATCATTCATATCTCCATTATCTTTGTTGAATTCCTGAATGGTAGAACAAGTTTTGTAAGTTGCTACAGAAGAGAAGTCCAAAAGCTTGGACAATATGAGAAGCTATTTGGCATACTTAAGTGAGACTTGGTTGCCTGCCTATCAATGTACCTCATATACATAAGGTTGCTGGCTGAGGTGCCTTGTTTGACATGCTCTACTTGGTTGCTCCTATCTTTCTTCATCATCTTCCATTTTAATCATTAATGTACCCTTTTCAAAATTATGCCAAGTTGAAACCTAAAATTACCATCATATATTTTCTGTAGGTTTTGGGAATTTTGCATTAAAGAAATGGGATTAAAATTATAATAAAGAAGGCCTCAAGTAAAGTTAAAATATAAAATAAAAATGTCTCATTTAATTAAAGTTTATTTTAAATCCTCTCAAATGTCAATCAAGGGTCGTGAAGGGAATTTGAAGAATTATGTTTTTTGGAGGGAAACTCTATTTAAAAGAGGCCAATCAAGGAGGAGGAGGCATATTAATCAACCATTCTATTTTAGATTTCTACTCCTTGTTGGAGCATTGAACTCTGGTTCAATTAACTTGAGGACGAAAATCCTCTAGGTCTGGGATTAGAGGATGAAAACTCACAATTCCTTGGAGTGATTTCATATAGGAGTCACTATTTGGCTGAATGGTTGAAATTTCAGATTGATATTAATATTACATTTGTGTTGAAGGGGTGTTGTGACTGCTGGAGTAATTCTGCATTCTTTTGGGAAAAAATTTATCAAGTTTGTGGCTTCGATCTGCACAAATAAGGAGTGTGCTAACAATTAGCTACCAACCACCATATAAATCACTATCTTTTAAGCATGGTAATGGTTTCCTTATGATTGTTGGTTCCTATTGATACATTACAATATTACATCATAGGTGCAGCAGTGAAAAAGGTTTCATATAGCTAGTCATTAGGCTCCACATATATAAATTGCATCATTATATATAGGGTAGCACTAACTCAGATAAAAAGTAGATCCATATTGTAAAAGCAGCTCTTGTACTACTATCATAACAACGATCTGAGTTTGGATTATGGTGTGTTGTCCTTTAAAATCATTGTCACAACCAAGACATTGATCATTGTGGCGACTTCATTATTGGTCTAGGTATCAAGGATTGTAAAATCTATTATTATTGAGGTTTCAAGACTGCAGGGATGAACATAAGTCCATATTGTATGCTTCATAACAACTCTGTGTTACTGTTCAATTGAAAGTATTTTTAGTGGCTTTGGATCTCTTATCCACCTCTTTTTCCTTTGGAACACAAAAAGTGTTCTTTCTCTAATTTCAACTGCCTCTTTCTCAGCCGAATTGATAGGTGGGAGAGGCTGCATTTGGATTGAAGAAACAAAAAATTGATCCACTAAGTCACAACCATCACCCTTGATACCTTCAGTGCCCCATTGCAGATTGATTTTTTCAATTTGATATGTTGTCATTCTCATCCAATCTCTCTTCTTGATTTCATATTTATCAAAAAAATTCTCCCAGAGATCCTCCACATGCAGGACATGATTGTATGTTGGTCTCAAATATAAGTCAATCACCTTCCTTTTAGTTCAATTTTCATGCAATTTGGTTTAATTTTGTGTGAGTTATTGTGGATTTACTTCAGACTGCTAAAAACCCTCACTAGGGTAAACAAGGATATTTGAAATTATGTTTCTCTTGGTTTAGCTATTGAAATCTGCTAAAAATTGGTGAAAGGAGTCTTGGTAGCATGAACTTACCTATTTCTAGGGTTTCAATTCAGAAGAGCAAGGATAAGGTGGGGAAAAATCAAAGTTTTGACTGTAAATTCTGTTAACAGTCTAATAACACAGAGTTGTGAAGCATAAATGCTAGGGTTTGTGGAAAAGTGTTTGAAATTGAACTTCTAATAGACTCATAAGCTTGAGCACATCAAATTAAAGAGGTTTAAAGTGTTGGTAGGTTGGAATTATGTCTGGAGGTCAAAGAACCAATAACCCCCTGTTGTATCCAAGGCCTAATTAAGCCTATTACAGTATGAAACAACAAGTTTTGATTAACATATTACAAAGAAACTTCATCCAATGTGTGATGTGCTTTAAACAAGTTTAATGTATGTCTAAATATGTGATTTATTTTTATTTTCAGTGCATGAGTAAAAAGAAAACTTCTGACAATCTCATGTACAAACCTACAAGCTTTACAAATAGTTAGGGAAGGAAGTGCAATTAGAATACGAAGTCTATGTACTTGGGCATAAAATGAGTTTATTCATGTTCATTCAAGCCTACTAAATCCATTCCAATTCTTGAAGCAGATATTTGTGTCTTGGAAAGAAAAAAATATAGTTTGGTGGCTTATAGGCATTATAGTTGCACATTATGGACAATCATAACCAATTGATGAAATAAGAAAGGGTCGAGGTTGTAATTGTTTGTTTTTGATAAATTGATGCTTACCAATGTGTCCTGAAGACCATTGGGGGTTGGGGAACTCTGATTTTGCAATTTTGAATATTTGAATCAATTTATTGTGAAGGAAAAGGTGAATGAATAAGACAAGAATGTTTTGAGTTTTGATAGATCAAACTGAGAAAGTGAATTGTCTTCCTCTATACTCTGCATCAAGATCAGACCCATATGAGCAATAGTGAAAAATATCTTTATGTTTTTTTTTTGTAAACCTACTAATTTCTTTGCTAGTAGGGATTAAGTTTACACATCCACCATTTCAGGATAACTCTTTTAGGTTGTGCATAGGAGACTCGAACTTGGACATAGCTTTTACAAGCTCATTCAAAAACCAATTGTCCACAATCCTAGCAAAGACTTGCATACTCACAAAATAACAATAGAATAAATATATGTTGCAAGTATTGTTTTCAAGGGAAAAAAAGAAAAAAGAAAAAATAATTAATCAAAAACCCTTAGCCCTTTATTCGAAAGAATTTGTGGGCAGACTGAAATTTTTTTAGGGTTTTTTTAAGTTCTCTGAATTTCAAACTTTGTGGATTAAATTCAGTGAACCCTGTGACTTAGGTCTCTATTGATGGAAAAAACTAAGGGATGTTCTTACTACCATTTTCAAGTAATCTTTCTTTCCCAAAGAAAACTAAGAAATGTGTTGGACACAGTAGGGTGCTTGTCTTGTGCTTGTCTTGTGTCCCATGTTACACAAATGAAACATGCAGTGTCGTTTACAAAGTTAAAAGATGGTACACAACAATAGAATACCAATGTGGCCATTTCACATACCATAGCTAAAGGAAATCCAAGTCATACCTGTGTCATGCATACAACTTTTGTAGGTATTTCTGGAGGTCCAAAAGCCCCAACTTGAAGTACAAGCTTCTACAGATATACCAAAAAAATGCTTTGCTTACCATACATGAATAAGAAACATAGAATCACAATAGAAAAGGAATCCAAATCTATTTTCTCACTATAAAGATAATTCCCCAGTCTTACTTGTAAAGCTATGTGTTGTTGAGCCTGAGCTAAGACATTCTCTTGGTCTGGTTTTGGTTGACCATTGCTATGAGAAGGAAATAAGATGGCCTCAGTTAGATTGTCAGAAGTACATATTAAAAACAAATAATATAGATTCAACTGTATTATACCCTCATGCATATCTATACCTGGTTGTAGCACAAGGAACAGTCAAAGTTTTATCGCCCAATTTAGGGAAGCACATGCAATGTCTGTCACAGCTGGATCCTAATATTTTTGATAAAAGTAATTAGCATCTTCAATATGACAAGAAATAATGATGCTTGTATCAGAGTACTGAAAATTCCATTTCAAGTGAAATTTGTTTAGAATTTACAAAAATATCAGCATGCAGAAAGGCTCACCTGGTAGATGCAAAACCCATAACCTTTTGAATTCTTGGTATCTCTATCTTTACATTCACCTGTGTTTTATGTAAAATTTCAGATCTTTTTCATCTTGTCTACTGTGATATCAGAAACAGACTTGAAAACAAATGTGAAAAATTTGAAGGTTCTTATTTAATTCACCATTCTCATAACTGAATTGCTTGTGTATTCACAGTCACACCACCATATAATGAAATAATTAGGAATTACTTTATAGTTGTCATCAGTAGGTGGAAAATTAGTTTGAGAACACTAATTATATCGAATCTATTGAGATAAAAAATGAAAATAGACTATTAATTCACAACAATCTATTTTAGAACGAGTTTGTTTTGCATAAAGATCTGGGATTTTTAACAATATTACCTGTTTGCTTGCAGACCCACGGGTTGAAGAAAACGACAGCTAGGGCATAATATTTTCTACAAATCCTGATCATTAAAAATCCAATATAATGATCACTTCCCGCCACACCCATTGCAAGCCTTCCCACCACAAGAAACGTCGCGACTATAGCAAAAAATGGGAGAGCTAACTTAGATCCATCGAAAAGATGGGAAAAAACATCTGTTTTAATTTTATGGAAAAGGTGTGGGAAAATTAATTAAAATAAATAAATAATTGAAATATGTTTAAATTTTTTTTTGAAATATGTTTAATTTCTATTGTCTTAATTTGAGATAATGTAAAATAAAAAATATAATTTAAATATGTTTAAGATAAAACTAGCAATTGCACCTTGGTGTGCAATGGGTACACCGAAGAGGTGTGGAAGGTCATTAAGAGAAAATTTGGGTCTATTTTTTGCATTCATCAAATGGTAGGGTCTTTATCAAATGATATTGTATATGTGAAAAAGGTCTCAATGTATTGTGAAGATTTCAATTTTTGTTTTTGCAAGTTTGTATAAATGTTCGAAAGGATATTCTCTTTTCTTGGTACAAATAAGGACCAACAAAAGTAGAAAATTTTGAAACATTCTAGATCATTGAAGAAACGTGCAATATTCAAAAAGCAAATGCACTCTATGATGGATGTTAAAGGTGCAGTAAAGCCACCTAGACAATTGCCTTCAAAGGTGGGAACACAAACAAAAACACCAAGTGCAAAGTCAATACAATTATCTGATCCAAGAAAGGAAAGGAGTAAGATATGATCTGGATTTGATAGGCCTGTTATTTGGTTCTTTGCAACACAGTATGGACAATGCAGTAATGACAAATGGTGTGCAGAGTAATAAGAAAAAGGCTCCTTCAATAATTTCTAGCAAAGTTAGAAATGATGAGCTTCAAAAGTGAATAATGCCACGTCCTACAAGTGTGCAGAAACCACTTACTTCAAAGACTCCAATGAAAAAGCCTTGCTAGATCAAAGAAAGCTTTCAATGTTTGTAAAGCCAATACCAAAACTTGTAAAAAAATTTGAAGCAAGGTCAGTAGTGAGGCCAGTGCCAAAACCTAGACTTGTAAAAGTAATAGATAAAATTCACTTGTCCCCTATTTAAAGGTACACAACCAAAACTAACTCACTT
Source organism: Sequoia sempervirens (assembly GCA_007258455.2). NCBI lineage: Eukaryota > Viridiplantae > Streptophyta > Pinopsida > Cupressales > Cupressaceae > Sequoia > Sequoia sempervirens. Next base: position 85,829 of record VDFB02336915.1, on the reverse strand, counting down.
CTATTAACACATGTATAATTTTAGTTTTTGCTATCTGATTTTAGTTAATTTACATACTCAACTTTTATATTAAAAATGTCACCTACATTTAATTCATTTTAGTCATTCAACTCACATTAGATATTTTAAAGGAGATGATTTTTATTTTTGGAAGTGTATTTTTGAAAATGATTTTATGTAAGAAATATATTGTAATATGGGTAAAAAATCATTTAAAAAAAATTGGCATTCATAATTAAACATACTTATTCAAATTATACAACATATTTGTATGACATAGACTATTAAATATTACAGATTTATATTTTAAAAAATTAATTTAAATTTACAAATTATGGATAACTCCTTTTCCAATAAGTATTAAGTTAGGTAGAATATAAATGGACTAGAAGATCCAATTTGTATCTATAAGTTTGTTTGTCTATATCAAACGTCGTGCTACCTTGATCATAACTCCCCAAGGACACATACCATTCTTGGATTTTTGTCATGAAACAAGTAATCAAAAGTTAGTTTAATTTTCTTTTATCTATCTCTCTTTCCCTTTCTATCTCTTATATTTCTATCTCTCTTGTATTATCTCTCTTTTTTCTATTCCTTTCTCTTTCAATCTTTCTCTCCATCTATATCTCTATTCCTCTTTATCTCTCTACCTCTATATTTCTTTGTCTCTATCTCTTTATTTTTTGTATCTCCATCTTTATCTCTTCTATTATAATTTAACTAGTTTATATAATAAACTTGTAAACTATTTGTAATATCATTATTTTCCTCCAGTAAATGTAGAGTATGTAAACTTATAAGTAGCTTAGTATATATTTGAGAATTGTATGCATATTTTTCTTCCAGACTACATAGTTGGGCCCTTTGAGGAGTTGGGTATTCAATTTAGAAGAAACTTTTGTGTTCATATAATGATGACACCACAAAAAAAAAAATTTATTCCACAAAAAATATTAATTAGTAATTTTATTTGTAATATTTTATTATTAATTATGGCAGGCTATGATTGAAAATAAGGTCTTGACGAAGGTTTTAGAGTATGTTTATTAAAATGACAATTATGGTCAAGATTTTAATAATTAATGAGCACATTTATTTAGTCATTTTTATTTGTCTAATATTAGTCATTTATTTAGTCATTTAGTTGTGGTTTTACCCGATGACCAAATTAGTCACTTATAAATGACCAAATTAGTCATTTATTTGTCAAATTCTACTAGTGTTAGTCACGTGACTAAAAGTTTGTCACGTAGTCATTTATTTTCCAAATTCTACTAGTGTAATAGAGGGTAAATGCATTGGAAGATTGCATATATGCGCTACAAAACTGTTTGTATGCACTAAAAAAGAGAATGAATGCACTGGAAGATTGCATAGATGCACTATAACAATAGACAGATGCATTGCAAGATTGCATAGATGCACTAGAAAATGCAGTGGATGCGTTGAACTGGGAAAATGCCACAGTTTCTTGCAAGTTTGTTTGATTTTCTAGTCAGAGAATCGGTTGTTTCAAAGGATGTTTTCTGAATCAAGATTTTCACTTCCAGTGTTTGACATTTTTTTTAAAATTTGTTTAAAAAAACATTGGTAAAACACATCAAACATGTACAACTTAAGACTGTGTAGGACAATATTTACTGGATTCCCACTTGGATTTTACTCCAGCTGTGCCTAATTTTAGCGGATGATTAGAAGCTTGACCCCACTGGCTCCCCTCCACATCACTCACTTCTATGGGGCATCCAAGCTTCAGTACCCATGAATCTCCCATGGCATACTTTTCATCTCTACTAAAAGCCACAAAAATGTGGGATGACTTTAAAGGTTAGACCTTTTGGGCCAGTAAATAGAATAAGGATTTTGGCCTTCTAAACAAGAGGTTCTAGTATAAGAATTTCGTTCATGGGGGATCATCCATACGACGAGAGACCATTGTTTCCATTCTTGTTAAAACAATCCTCGTGATACTTGAACTTTCCTAAAGTACCCACACTTATATACTAGTTGGAAGTCGCTTGGCTTTAGCGTGTTACCGGTTGGGTCGTTCCCTTGGGTGATTACTTTTTCCCATAAGGCAGGCCCTCTAAGGAGAAAACAAAATAAAAAAAAATGGGTCTGGCTTTCTGGTCATCCAGTTAAGGGGAGAGAATATGCCTACCATTCATCAAGCACAAAAAACATGGTGTTCTTTAATCTTCTAATTAAGCTAGTTGCCTATCTTAATCAAAAGAAAGTATCAAATAACTTTAGCCCCTGCATAAATCATCAGTAGTTTGATAGGATTGTCTTTGAATAGCGTATAAAAGTACCTACAAGCAGAAAACACCAATTAGTTATTAGATTTTTAAGATTTTGCAAATTTAAATAGATGTGCTAAAACAGTCATCTAATGCGCCAAAAGATTACTCAGATGTGCTAAAAGATCTATTCTACATGCTAAAAGAACTCATGTATGCGCTAAAAGAACTGATGAATGTGCTAAAAAAAGTGATGAATGTGCTAAAGAATTGACTGAAAGCACATAAAGACTCCCTAAATGCGCTAAAACATTTGCTTGATGCACCAAAAGAAATGTCATATGCATCGTAATAGACCCTAGATGCACTGAAAGATTTGTCATATGCGTTGAAACAAAAGTTGTATGTGTTAAAAGATTGGTTGTATGCACTGAAAGAACTCACGGTCCCGCTAAAACATCATGTCTAGCTTGTTCACAAGAACTTTTCCAAAAAGTTGTTAAAAATGGGGTTGTGCCCCACAATGGGTGCCATTTTATTTGGTGTATGAAATGTGGGAGAGTTATCAAATCAATACTAAAGCACACAAACATCAATGAGACATATTATATTAAAGATTTGAATCAAAGAAATACTCTAAATCACAATTAAACAAATCTCTAAAAATGTTTCATTGTTCTCTGTTATCAAGGATTCATTAAATCATTTGGCTCTCAGATTTTATATGTGCACTATGATTGATAGAATGACAACTTGAGAAATGAGATGTTCAAAATGCAAGAAATCTAAGTTCCTACATGAAACTATGTGATGAAAGCCATGATGTTATGATAATGCTGATATTGACAAATGGATTATGATGCTAGATTATGTGATACAAATGTTGTGATAAGAAGTTAAAATGATTTTGCATATGCTCAAATAACCATTGATATGATAAATTAAAATGAAACTATAAAGCAAGACATGAAATAAAATGCAACTATAAAACAAGACATGATTCTAGATTAACATGATACTACAATGCTAACTATCAACTCCAAATGCTCCAATGCTTCAAAGCTATTCTTGCATAATAAGTTTTCTAAAATATGGGATTGTTAGATGTTGTAGCAAAGGGTTGTGTTTATAGGATTTTCAAAGCATCTTGTGATGTGGCAACGATCGACGATCCAGATTCAAACATGAGGGATGAACAGTGGAGATGGAGAGAATCAAGAAGGATGTTCCCTTGACCAAAGACAACATGCCAAATGGATGAAGGAATAAAGTGTGTGAGGAAAAGACCATGTGTTAATTTTTTTTTAAAGATAATTGCTTGAAAATAATGTAATTAAATATTAGTCATATTTAATTACATGTGACATTTGATGACATGGCCAAAAAGTGTTGTAGACATGTAACTAATTTTGAATTTGAAATTATTCAAACTTAGTGGGAAGATATTTAATTAAATAAAAACAAACTATAGTCATTTGTTCATTTAATTAAATTTAGAAGAATGTGGTTTAGAATGAAGAATTTAGAAAAGAGCGAACTATATAAATAAATTGAGAATTTATTTATAAGTAGTTGAAATAAAGGAGTTCATTAATTAAATAGCTAGTATTTAATTAATTAATTGTCTCGACTGATTTTAGGTGTATACACAAACCAATATATATTTTAATTTATGTGGACATATCTAATTTAATTTAAATTTGTACACATGTGTGAAATGATTTATTGTATCTAGATGCAAGAAGATCATGTGATATCGAGTACCGACCAACCACAAGCTATGGTGAGCGCTCTTGAGTCATCATCAACTCAGGTGTGTGCTTTCAAAATTTTGTCAAGTTTAAATTAAATACACATCATAAATCTAATTTAATTTGAATTTGTACACATGTGTGAATGATCTATACATTGTTGTATCTATATGCAGGGATTTCATGTGATACCCATGGCGGGCGCACCTGAGACATAGTCAACTTTATGCATGGGAAATCTTAGGTGCATGATCATGAGGTCATATCATTCGAGGTTGTAAACTTTACTAAATCTCCTATACAATTTTTAGGGACCTTTTAAATATATATATTCGAGGTTCTAACATATTGTTTGCTTTATTTGAATATGTAGGAAATAGTAGGTCAAGCATTTGGACCTTCTCAATTGATAGTTATGCTACCCATTGAAGAAAATGTGCCAGTAGATTCACATCATCATATGGTAATTCATGCATAATAAAAATCATTTTTACTGTGTTTACTAGATAATTTATTTATTTATTTTTATCAATTTTTTTTTATATTTTCAAGTTTATATGTTAAATTATATAAAAAATTCTAAATAAATTTAAATCTAATTTCAAGTTTCTTGTACTCTTCTAAAACATGATATGGGTACATCTAGTCCACGTAGAGCAAAGAGGAGACTTGATTTGACTAATCACCCTAATAGTTAGATGGTTTTAAATTTTATGGACTATAGATCTCTAGTTTTATTTAAATATGTGTTGGACTTGACATATACATTTTGAACATGTTATTTCATGGACCATTTCACATACATTATATCGATTAATATGATCATGTTTGTGTTTATTTATATCAGTTGACTTTAATATGATGATTATATATGCATTCAATTATGATTATGTTATGTTCATTTTGATGATTATATGCACTCATGTATGTATATATATTTTTCTAATTTTCAAGTAATATGCACTATATAAATTATTAGAATCAAATTTCATATATATTTACATGCCATTGTTTAATTAAGTTTAGACATGTCTTAAAATGATTAACTCTTAAATTTCAATAATTTATCACATGGTTAGGTGACAAAATAAAACATTCCTTAAATAGTTTAGATCATATTCCAAATAAATTAAGGGTAGGTAATTTTAACTATTTTCTAATTCTAGCAAATATTTGAATCACTAAACAAAAATCCATCTCCTTGTATGTATAAAATGTATAATCTACACAATTGAACAATTATATTAAATGTGGTAAATATAAGACATGATTTGTATAAGATAGTATTGGAGAAATGAAAACTTGGAGGCCTATCACATTGCTAAATGTCTCTTACAAGGTGCTTGCTAAAGCCCTTTCCTTGAGGTTGTCTTGCATCCTCCCTAAGTTTATAAACTCCACCCAAAATGGTTTTATCAAAGGTAGATACATTCTTGAGAATCTGATTACCAGTTGGGAGGCATTGGATTAGGCTAAATGTTCAAATCAGAATGTTGCACTATTGCTGTTGGACTTTGAGAAGGCCTATGACAGGGTGGAATGGCCTTTTCTCCAAATGAGTCTTGAGGCTTTGGGATTTTCGTAGGCCTTCTCCAACATGATTGGTACTCTTCTTAAGGATGCTTTTGTGCAGGTCGAGGTTAATGGTTCTAAATCTAAGGTCTTCCAACTTGAGAGGTCCATTAAGCAAGGTTGTCCCATTGCTCCCGCCTTGTTTTTCATTGCTTCAGATGCTCTTCACTATATGTTAAGAGATAAACTTAGTTCACCAAGGGTGAAGGGACTGATGCTTCCTGATCATAATGAGCTTTTAAATATACAATTTGATGATGGCACTGCCATCTTTGTGGGCTTGCAAGAGGAAATTTTGAAAAACTTGATGAGGAAACTAGATTTTTTTGTGAGGCCTCTAGAGCTAGGGTCTCTAAACTTAAATCTATCATATTGGGGTGGTCTGAAACACCCCCTATTTGGCTACAAAACTTTGAGCTTCAATGGGATGGTCCCCATAAGCAAATAAGGTACTTGGGGATCCCCTTCTCGATTTCTCCAAATTTGAAGAATATGTGGCGTTGGTTAAAGAACAAAATAGAGAGAAAGTTGGATGGGTGGAATAGGAATTACCTGTCCCTAGTTGGAAGGTTTCAAGTGTGCCAAAATATCCTGTCCTCGTACACCCTGTATTTTGCATCAGTTTGGTTCTTTAATAGCTATCAAATCAATGAAGTTCAAAAAAGGATCAAGGAATTTCTTTGGTCAGATGGGAAAGGTAGAAGGAAGTTGCATGTGGTTAGATGGGATTGGTGTTTCTTGGAGAAGGCTAATGGGGGTCTTGTTCTCAAAGACCTTAAAAAGCATGGGACAACTCTTGCTGCCAAGTGGGTCATCAAAGCTCTTGATGGTGATGAACCTTGGAAGATTTTGGTCAAAAAAAAACATTTCTCAAGTAGTTCCGAAGTTGGTTAAGTCTTGGAAATCACTCCCTTTCAATGACTTTCTCATCACCAAGCACCCAATAGTGTCAGCATGTTCAATGGTGTTTAGGAGTATTTGGAGGGCTTGGGAATCGATTAGGGATAGCTACACCTATCCTTTGGTAATTGGTTCCAACATAAATTTGATTCATCCCAATAGGTCCATATGGTGGAACCTTGAGCATAACGGTAAACCTCTTGCGTTGTTGCAAGGTTGTTCTGCTAAAAAATGGAACCAGGTTGGTATTAAAACATTCAACAACATCATTGAGAATGGTAACTTAATTGGTTGGAACCAATTAAAAGAGGACTTTGGGTTACCCCATTCCAATTATAGAACTTACTCGGTCATCTATGAAGCCTGTAAAGATTGGATTCCTAAGCTTAATTCTGGGATTTGGGTTGATAAAGCCTTGAATTCCTTTGGAAGGACTCCCTTCCCCTTAAAGATGTGAAAACAAAGATCATTTATAACGAGCTTAATAATTTTGTTACTCCCACTGATGATTTAAATAAGGTTTGGAATTGTAGTTTGGATAATGATGTTTGGTAGAAAGTGTTTTGCTTTCTATGGAATAATATGGTAGATGCTAAAAAGACATGCTTTAGATGGTTGATCTTGTTGTAGAAAGTTCCTTTTAAGTTGAATAATGATGACATTGATGTGTGTAGTATATGCAGGGTGCCATAAACCATTCACCATATCTTCTTTGACTGTGTTTTTGCTAATAAGGTGTGGAATCTATTTTGTAATGACCTCAACATTTGGAAAGACAATGGAAAACTTAACTGGAAATAAATCTTGGTTTGCATTAATAAGAATATGAATAAAGATTTACATTTGTTTTGGTTTTCCATGACTTCTGAAATTATGTGGCATATCTTGAAGGCAAGGAATGAGGACAAGTACAGTGGGGTTCGAAGGGAATTTACTGAGTCATACAAAAGGCTCACTCTCTTTAATGTTGCACTGCAAGTTGTGGCTACCTTGGAGATTGCGGGAAGAAAATTCTTGAATTAGATTAAGGATGGTGTGGTGTTGGTCCATCAAAGGGAGGTCAAGTTTGGTCAATCTTGGCAACCAAATCTGGAGATTTTTTTGGCAGCGTTGGAGGCATTCAAAAGTGAATTCAATGAGCAAATAGTAGCAAAGACAACTTTGAGGCAGATGGAGGGCTGCACTGTGAACAAGATTGAAGACTAATTTATGTACCACCTTTTCCATTTTTGAAACACTTTGTACTGTGCAAATTTATGTGTTTTGCATCTTCTCTAGTAGTGTCATATAGCATATTTAGACCTATGCTACAAATTTTGTGAAGGCATAACTTTTAGTTTTGTTTAGGCACACTCATTGAAAGTCTTAGATTTGTGTACATCTATACAATTATGAGCTGGAATGTATAGTTATGATGTTAGCAATACTTATAGGCATCCTTGATACAACAAAATTAAGCATTTTCCATATGTTGTATACTGATATTCTGCCAAGGCATACAATGTACATTTGATGTTGTTAAAACTATTATTAATACAAAATATAATATTGGAACAAGATATTTAAAAAGTGACTAATAAGTTCATTGAAGTTCATACATCAAACAAACATATATAATGTATATTGATGTTTAATACAACTATATAAAATGATGAAACATATATGTGCATGCAGATACAATTAAAGCTTATCGACTTTTAGGTCAAGACCACAAATTGATATTTACATAGTCTCTTGATAAATGTTTTTATAGTGACAATCGCATGGTAGACCGACTTGATGAGAACCTGCAAAAATAATTAAAGTAATTAAAGTAACTATAGTTTTTATGAGTCATCTAAATAAATAATTCATGATAGAAAAGAACAATATATAGTAAAAGTTAGAAAATTAGATTCTATAAATTCCTTATAAATTCAAGTGATGTTTTCCATAGGATGAATTAAGGGTACCTAAGATGATATAGCTTAAGGGGTCCTAAGAGAATGCCTTAAGGGGAGTTAAGAGAATGACTTAAGGGGATGTAAGAGGGTGGATTAAGGGGAGTTAATATAATGACTTAAAGGGATGCAAGAGGGAGTTAAGAGAATGACTTAAAGGGATACATGAGGGTGGATTAAGGGGATGCATGTCATGCACCCTAGGATATGGCTTAACGAGCCCTAAAATGATGGCTTAATGGGAATTATGAGAGTGACTTAAGGGATGCAAGAGGGGGATTAAGGGGATGTAAGAGGATACGACTTAAGGGTCCTTTAAGAGAATGTATTAAGGGGATGCAGGAGGGTGGATTAAGGGGATTTGATAGAATGACTTAAAGGGATGCAAGAGGGTGGATTAAGGGGAGTTGAGAGAATGAATTAAGGGATGACTTAAAAGGATTAAACATCTCATGAAACCTAGAAATTGTAAACCCTAAACCATAGGACCTAAATCCTAGAAGATGAACCCTAAACCATTAACCCATATAGATTTGTTATTCTAAGCATCTCATGAAACCTAGAAACCCTAAACCCTATACCACAGGACCTAAATCCTAGTAGATGAACCCTAAACCCTTAACCCATATAGAGTGACTTAAGGGATTCAAGAGGATGGATTAAGGGGATGTAATAGGATATGACTTAAGGGTCTTTTAAAAGGATGGCTTAAGGGGATGCAAGAGGGTATATTAAGGGGAGTTGATAGAATGACTTAAAGGGATGTAAGAGGGTGGATTAAGGGGAGTTGAGAGAATGACTTAAAGGGATGACTTGAAGGGATTAAGCATCTCATGAAACCTAGAAACTGTAAACCCTAAACCATAGGACCTAAATCCTAGTAGATGAACCCTAAACCATTAACCCATATGGATTTTTTATTCTAAGCATCTCATGAAACCTATAAACCCTAAACCCTAAACCCTATACCATAGGACCTAAAGCCTAGGAGATGAACCCTAAACCATTAACCCATATAAATTTTCTATTCTAAGCATCCCATGAACCCTAGAAACCTGAAACCCTAAACCATATGACCTAAAACCTAGGAGATGAACTTTAAACCCTTAACCCATATAGATTTGTTATTCTAAGCACCTCATGAAACCTAGAAACCATAAACCCTAAACCATATGACCTAAAACCTAGGAGATGAACCCTAAACCCTTAACCCATATAGATTTTTTATTCTAAGCATCTTATGAAACCTAGAAACCCTAAACCCTATACCATAGGACCTAAAGCCTAGGAGATGAACCCTAAACCATTAATCCATATAGATTTGTTATTCTAAGCATCTCATGAAACCTAGAAACCCTAAACCCTATACCATAGGACCTAAAGCCTAGGAGATGAACCCTAAACCCTAAACCCATATAAATTTGTTATTCTAAGCATCTCATGAACCCTAGAAACCCTAAACCATATACCATATGACCTAAAACCTAGGAGATGAACACTAAACCCTTAACCCATATAGATTTGTTATTATAAGCATATCATGAAACCTAACAACCCTAAACCCTAAACCATAGGATCTAAAACCTAGGAGATGAACCCTAAAATATTAACCCATATAGATTTGTTATTATAAGCATCTCATGAACCTTAGAAACCCAAAACCCTAAACCATAGGACCTAAAGCCTAGCAAATGAACCCTTAACCATTAACCCATATATATTTGTTATTCTAAGCATCTCATGAACCCTAGAAACCCTATACACTATACCATATGACCTAAAACCTAGGAGATGAACCCTAAACCCTTAACCCATATAGATTTGTTATTCTAAGCATCCAATGAAACCTAGAAACCCTAAACCCTATACCATCTAACATCTCATGAACCCTAGGATATGAAGATCCTAAACCCTAGAAACCCTAAACCCTTAACCCTAAGACCTAAATCCTAGTAGATGAACCCTAAACCCTTAACCCATATAGAATTGTTATTCTAAGCATCTCATGACCCCTAGGATATGAAGATCCTAAGACCTTAACCCTAGGATCTAAAGCCTAGGAGGTGAACCCTAAACCCTTAAACCATCTAGATTTGTTATTCTAAGCATCTCATGAACTCTAGGATCTAAAGCCTGGGAGATGAACCCTAAACCATTAACCCATATAGATTTTTTATTCTAAGCATCTCACAAACCATAGGATATGAAGATCCTAAATCCTTAACCCTAGGACCTAATGCTTGGGAGATGAACCCTAAATCCTTAATCCTGGTGTTGAGAGAGTGACTTAAGGGGATGCAAGTGGATGGATCAAGGGTAGATATATGAGGATATGGATTAAGGGGTCCTAAGAGGATGGCTTAAGGGGAATTAATAGAGAGAATTAAGGGATGCAAGATGATGGATTAAGGGTAGATATATGAGGATATGGATTAAGGGGTCTTAAGAGGATGACTTAAGGGGTGTTGAGAGAGTGACATAAGGGGATGCAAGAGGATGGATTAAGGGTAGATATATGAGGATATGGATTAAGGGGTCCTAAGTAGATGGCTTAAGGGGAATTAATAGAGAGACTTAAGGGGATGCAAGAGAATATATTAAGGGTATATATATGAGGATATGGCTTAAGGGGTCCTAAGAGGATGGCTTAAGGGGTGTTGAGAGAGTGACTTAAGGGGATGGAAGAGGATGGATTAAGGGTAGATATATGAGGATATGTATTAAGGGGTCATAAGAGGATGGCTTAAGGGGTGTTGAGAGAGTGACTTAAGGGGATGGAAGAGGATGGACTAAGGGTAGATATATGAGGATATGGATTAAGGGTTCCTAAGAGGATGACTTAAGGGGAATTAAGAGAGAGACTTAAAGGGATGCAAGTGGATGGATTAAGGGTAGATATACAAGTATATGGCTTAAGGGGTCCTAAGAGGATGGCTTAAGGGGTGTTGAGAGAGTGACTTAAGGGGATGCAAGAGGATGGATTAAAGGTAGATATACGAGGATATGGATTAAAGGTTCCTAAGAGGATAACTTAAGGGGAATTAATAAGAGACTTAAGGGGAAGCAAGAGGATGGATTAAGGGTACATAAGAGGATGGATTAAGGGGTCCTAAGATAATGGATTAAGGGGATATGAAATCAATTATAAATTTTTTATAAAATGACAATGAATTATTTAGTTTTATATTTATACTATCAATTAAATGTATCTAGAACTATATATAGTTACATGTCTCTAGATTCAAATTACATTGTACTATATATGCATGTCCTCTCTTTATTGTAATGCATCTAGTTTTCAGAGACCTGAAAAAAATGATATAAAACTTTAATTAGGAAATGATTAAAGACATATATTTATATACATGTATATGTGGTAAATTTTTAACTATATATCAACTATCAATTAAATATAAATACTACTATATACTTACCAATATTTATTTACTCTGTTTTACCATCTGCATCCTCTCTTTTTTGTAATGCATCTATGATTGTCTCATGACCATCCATTGAAAGTGTCCATAACACTTTATTAGCACACCTCCCTTGATATCTAACTAGTTTTATATTGGTTTCCAAAATCAAATGTGAATAATGTGTCTTTCATAATCTTCAAATGCAGGCAAGCCATTCTTTCTAATCAAATATTTTCAATGCCAAGTTCCAACAACAACCATCAAACTAATTGGATACTCAAAATTTTCATCATCCACTCTAGGATGTGCCAACTTACGTTTTCTCTCAACACATCTAGCCAACCAATACTCTGTCTCCTCTTCATTCCCCTCGGGTGCAACAACAACATACACATGTCCTGCAAAAATAAATAAAAATTTCAATAAAGAGTGACTTATATTTAATTCACATATAAACATGCATACATATAAAATTCAATTCAATTTAATGTACCTTCTTGTACAAGATCTGAAACATGATCATAATCATTTGATGCGGGGTAAAATCAAGAAGTTGGGTCCACGAAAAGGGGAAGTTTCGGCCAAAAAAATCTCGAAATGAAATGTGTACATGTTATTAAAAAAACACATATGTGTTATGCTTCAGGTACTCGAGCCTTAAAAAATGTGTATGCACTAAAAAACACATACGCGTTATATAACGCGTACGCATTGTATAACACATATGAGTCATTTATTTAAAAAATTAAATACCTTTTAGAAATGTGTAGGCATTTTGTAACACAAAACACGTACACGTTTCTAAAAGGTATTTAATTTTTTAAATAATCAAGCAAATAAAGAACACGTATGTTTTTTGTAACACATACACATTTTTAAAATTTTGAATCCCCAACCCACATGCTACCTCAGTTTTAGGCTCAGAAAAGGCTTGGCAACCCGACCCTTAGCCTTTGACCTGCAACTAAAAACTAAGGCAGGTTCAAGAGAAATGTCCAACTTTGGCAATATGGTTGATGGATTATTTTTCTGAATCAATCTGTGAAATTAAAACCCATTAGAGAAAACGATGTCTAATTTCTAAATATATAATTTTTTTTAAAGATTGGATTATATGTGTTATTTTTTAATTAATTTCTAAGCAAAATAATCCATAAACTTGAAATATCAGACTTTTTTTTTTAATAACTTTTTTTTGGTTAATTTTCTTGTAAAAAATTTATATGGCATATCTTCAAACAATTCTCTACAAAACGAAAAAAAATTCAAAAAATGTTTATTTTAGGTCCAATTATGTTGTTCATACACATTGATTTTTAAAAAAAAGGCCAATAAAAATTCAATAAAAAAATATTTAGCAAAAAATTATAAAAAAATATCCTCATCAATCTTCATGTTGTTAGCTATCTTTCCCCAAAAGTAATTAGCAAAATACTCTTATTTGGGTAAAAAAGTGGTGTTCATACACATGCATGGTATGGTAAAAAAAAAAAAAATTAAAAAGTGGTTTTTATACATCCCTATCAAAATTCAACTTCTATCATTTGGGTATTTGAATAAATTACATATTTGGAAACTAAATTCAAAATTCAAAATTTCATATTATTGACTTTTTTTAAGATTCATTGTGTAAGTGCCTCAAATTTTCAGTCCAAGTGTGAAAAATTATGAAAAACAACAAAAACACTTCCACTTTTTGAGCTTTTTGTGGACCCAACTTCTTGCATCGGCCCTGCGAACACTTGATTATCTTCAATTGTCATTCCATGTTGAACAGGTGTCGATGTAGGTGTTAAGGCTCTTTTTTTCCATTCTTTGACCCATTCCATATTTTCACACGCCTCCCAATCACCTACAATACAAAATTGACAAAAGCATGCAAGCTCCCTTGTCCATGTGTTTGCATTTGAACTCTTAAATGAATGCCATTTTACAGATCCATTAATTGTTTCACAATCTTGTCAAGTAAAAATATTTTTTTCTTCAACTAATGAAAAGATGCGTCAAATTATTGAGCTCTCACTTGTTCTTGTAGAATTTTGGTATTTCACCGATCTACAATTGCATGTGCATCTCTGAATTTCAAAGCATCCTCAAATTTTAGTTGCTCTCTAGCAAGAGCTCTTTCCACACACACACCTACTCCATTGTGTTCTCCTTTACCATGTCCAACCTCAAAAAAACTCCACATGTGCTAGATATTATTTTCCTTATGAACTCTACATAACCAATAAAACATTCTAGCATTCTTGAATTGACCTGTGCAATTATTTGACTATATGAGATGTTCTCTCATTTGAATTCCTCTATCTTTTAAATTTTTATAAAATATATCAAAACAATATTGAACAAACTCATATGAATGTAATCGATTATACCTTACATAAAAATGATACTCTCTCAAAAAAATTATATTATCTTCTCTACTATCATCTACATGTCTATAATATACAATATAAACATATATAGAATTTCTTCTTGTGAAGCAAGAGTATAATTTTCAGCAAAATCAACAACTGACAATATAGTTCCAATTGGGAATGTGCTTTTACATAAACAAAATTGATTATCAAGTCAATGAGCATATTGAGAGTGTTTAACATATTTAGGTACAATCTTATCTTTAAATTCTTTAATAAATGCATGCACACTAAATTTTTTCACAATTAGCTCACAACGTTTTCCAAATTTTCCATCTTTTAAAGAATACTCAATATTTTTATTTTTTTTACATCCACTAGTTGTTGTCCAAATTCATCTAAATTACTTTCATGCATACATTCTCCTAACAATGAAAAGTTACCACATCTATCGCATTCTCCAGAAATACATGCTTTTAAATAAAATAAGTTTCCATTAGAGGGTTCACAAAACAAACCTACTATAAAATCTTTGATTGTTTTAGGTGGCATATTAATACCACAAATATCCTGCATAATTTGGTTGGCATGCAAAGTGCAACATATATATCAAAAACTATCATAATAATAACTAAATTGTACATGAGTCTTACAACAACAAGAGATTCGTTGTTTATTAAATCTAACATACCAAGGTTTACATTTTTCGAATGATCTTTGACTTATGCTAATATTAAATGGTAAGATTGAATCATCTAATTTTTTTTATATAATTCAGTTTGAGTCATAATTAAGAGATGTTTTGGATGAGATTCAGGAATTTTGGAACCCACCCTTAATTTTAAAACATCTCTAATGTTAGGTGATACTCTTGTATTATCATGTCAATATTTTTCGATTAAAGATTTGATTTCATTAGTTAATTTCATGTTTGATCTTGGGAGTCTACCACTAAAACTCCAACATTGATTAATTGGATCCTTTTCAATACTTTCTCTTCTTTTAGAAGCTCTTATCAAATTTTTAGGATTTACTTTTATACATTTACTAATCTTACTAAACATTCTTTTATTTGAAATTGCTTTATTAACTAGAGTAGTTGTTATTGCACGAAGAGCTACATTCTTATCTTTAAATCGACTTTTATTACCTATAAAATCAATAGCATTAGCAACACTAGATATGATTTATTCTATTGAATCATCTTTCTTTTTTGGTTTTACAAAAATTTATAATTTTTCATCACTTTTCTCATTTTCGATATTCTCATCAATTGCATCAGAAGTTGACATTGAAATCCTAATTTATTTCTATAAAATAATATTCTATATATTCTATTTCGATAAGTTCTCATTTGTCTCCAAGAAACTTTACCAGGAAGGTTATCTAACACATTTTTTTCAATTGTAAAAAGAAACATTTTCATTTTCATTCATACAAGGGGTTTCATTTTCATTCACGCAAGGGGTTTCATTTTAATTTTCAAACATAAAAGGGATTTCATTCTCATTTGCATTATTATAAGATATTTCATCATTTTTTTGTTTTTGCATTGTTTCAACCCTAGAATTATTGATACCATTAATGGTGTATCCAACTTCCTCTAAATAACTAAGATCAATATTATGAGCACTTGGGTTTGAAGACATACCTAGATAAATTGTTTGAATAGGTGCATTTTCCATATCATTGGGAGGTGGATTTGAAGACATACTTGAAGTTGTTTGCATAGGTGTTATTTCCATATCATTCAAAGTTGAAGTTGAAGACATAGTTGGGTTTGTCTCCATAGTTGCATTTTATTCCATATTCACCATCTCTACATTTGCATCATCTACATTCATCTCATTCTTCATGGTTTTCTCTTCAACATTCATGGAACTAGATGCTTCCAAAATTTTCAATTGACGAATCCTTTCTCTTCTATCTCTTTGTCTTTTTGCCTCAATTTCTCTATTTGCTTGAATTTCTTCGGGTGTCATTAACTTTCTACATTTTTTTCTTTGCCTTTGTTTTGATCACATGGTTACCAAATCCTCTTTGATAACAAAAAAAATGATTCTTAACCTATTTTCAAATCGCTATCTCCTTCAAATATTCAAATAAAACTATATAGTATGAAGATCCTTTCTTTTATAAACTTTGAAGTACAAAAACATCATGAATACATCCAAAAGTTCTTTTTTTTCTAAATCTTTTTGTAAAATGTTCTTGTACTTGATTCCACTCTAGAAAATTCAACATGCACTTGTCTCTTCCAACAATTTGAATAGAATATGCCCTGTTAAGAGATCGCACAATACAACATTGCAGTAAAAAATGTAGAAAATGGCGCTTTTGGACCGTACTACAGAAAAATGAATGTTGTAGAAAAAACATGCTTTATCAGTATTTTCCAAATTGGGAAAAAATGGCTAAATAAGAAACGCGTACACGTTATAAAACACATACACATTCTATTTTAGGAATGTGTACACGTTATATAATGCCTACGCGTTACCTTTACCCAACGGGTAAATAGGTAATGTGTGTGTTGTATAACGTGTACGTGTTCTATTTAAATAAAATGTACTTGTTATTAAAAATTTGAATCTCCAACCCACATGCAGTCTTAGTTTTAGGCTTGGGAAAGGCTTGGCAACCCTACCCTTAGCCTTTGACCTGCAACTAAAAAACTAAAGAAAATTCAAGAAGAATGTCCAACTTTGGCAATATGGCTGATGGACTTTTTTTTTGAATCAATCTATGAAATTAAAACCCATTAGATAACACGATGTCTAGTTTCCAAATATATAATTTTTATTAAGATTGGATTATATTTTTTATTTTTAATTAATTTAAAAAAAAACTAGTCCATAAACTTGAAATATCAGGATTTTTTAATTTTTTAATAATTTTTTTTTTGGTTAAGTTTCTTGTAATTTTTTTTATATGGAATCAATATTTAGACAATTCTCTACACAATGAAAAAAATGATTCAAAAAATGTTTAGTTTAGGTTCAATTATGTTGTCCGTACATGTTGATTTTAAAAACAACAATTAAAGCCAATTAAAATTCAATAAAAAAAATATTCAAACAAAAATTACAAAAAAAAATCCTCATCAATCTTCATATTGCTAGCTCTCTTTCCCCAAAAGAAATTAGCAAAATGCTTTTATTTGGGTCAAAAAGTGGTGTCCGTACACATGCATGGTATAGTAAAAAAAATGACTTATAAAAAGTGGTTTTATACATCCCTATCAAAATTTAATTTCTATCATCTGGTTATTTGAATTAATTACATATTTGGAAACTAGATTCAAAATGATAAATTTCATATGACTGGCTTTTTTTTAAGATTCGTTGTGTAAGTGCCTCAAAAATTTTCAGTCCAAGTGTGACAAATTCTGAAAAATAGCAAAAAAACTTCCACTTTTTGAGATTTTTGTGGACCCAAATTCTTGCATCAGCCCAGCAGTTAGATATAGCAGTCCTCCAATCATTGATCTATACTTGCTTTGATCAACCTTAGGATATTCATCATTCTTGCTCAGCTTGCAATCGGTAATCATAGTAGTACATACTAGTTTAGAATCTTCCATACCAAACTTATTCAACATTTCCTTAACATACTCTAATTGTGAAATGAAAATGCCTTTATTTGTCTAATTTATTTGTAATCCAAGGAATAAATTCATCTCCTCAGAAATAGACATTTCAAATTATTTTTGCATTTCCTCAACAAACTTATTGCACATAGCTTCATTGCCTCCAAATATTATTTCATCAACATATACAACCATAATCAAGATTTGATCTTTTTTCACTTTAAAATAAAGATTGCTATCTACAGTACCTTTATTGAATCCTTGTTATATCAAATACCTATCTAACCTTGCATACCAAGCTCTAGGAGATTTCTTCAGTCCATGTAATGCCTTCTTCAATTTGCAAGCCATATTTGGTTTATCTGATAACTAAAATCTTTTTGGTTATTCTATGTATACCTCTTCTTCCAATTCTCTATTCAAGAAAGTAGACTTCACATCCATTTGATAAAATTTGAAATCCTTATGTGCTGCAA
Source organism: Sequoia sempervirens (assembly GCA_007258455.2). Taxonomy (NCBI): domain Eukaryota; kingdom Viridiplantae; phylum Streptophyta; class Pinopsida; order Cupressales; family Cupressaceae; genus Sequoia; species Sequoia sempervirens. The sequence goes on along the minus strand of VDFB02336915.1, from coordinate 67,579 downwards.
AAGCCAAAAACATCTTGATAGCTTCCATTCTTTCCACCAAAGAAAATGTCTCCTCAAAATCCATTCCTTCAACTTGTGAATAGCTTTTACACACAAGCCTTGCCTTGTTCCTTACCGCTTCTCATTCTCTTTTAGTTTATTTCTGAATACCCACTTGGTTCCAATCACATTTTTGTTTGATAATCTTGGGACAATTTCCTAAGTTTGATTCTTCTCAATTTGCAACAATTCTTCTTCCATAGCCTTGATCCAATATTCATCTTTGCATGCCTCAATCACCGTTTTAGGTTCAACTTCAAAAATTAAACATAGATTTACCTGTTCTTCAATATATTTCCTTCTTGTCAGTATACCTCTGCTCTTATCTCCAATGATCTATTCTTCAAAATGATTCTTCTGCACATACTTAGGAGTTTTAGGAGTCTTTTTCGAAGCTTCTTCCTCTTGAATCTACACTTCTTTTTCTTTTTCTTCTTCTCTGCAAGAAGACTCATCTAATTCATATCCACCTATCATCATTGAATTCTTCTATAAATCTTCATCAACCTTGACACTTGCACTCTCAACAATATTTCTCAATATCTTGTTGTAGCATCGATAAGCTTTTCTAGTAGAGTATCCAAGGAAGATACCTTCATTAGACCTTGCATCAAATTTTTCTAAGTTTTTCTTCATCTCTTTTGATATAACATTTGCTTCCAAACACTCTAAAGTACTTGATAGTAAGAATCTTTCCATAACATAGCTCATAAGGATTTTTTGTATTGCTTTCTCTTGCTTTAACTCTATTAAGTATATAAACAACAGTATGAAGTGTTTCTCTCTAGTAGACTTCCAATATATTTTTCTCTTTCATTGTTGTCCTTGCAACTTCTTGAATAGTCCTATTCTTTATTTCAACTACTCTATTCTGCTGAGGAGTCCTAGGGGTAGACAAGTGCCTCTTTATTCCATGATTCTCACAAAAGATGTTAGACTCATTGGAGGTGAACTATCCACCTCTTTCAGACCTCAAACATTTGATTTTCATATCCAATAACTTTAAATGATTTAAACTTATCTAGAGCTTCATATTTTTCTTTGAGAAAAGTAATCCATATCATTCTAGAATAATCATCAATCAATAGCATGAAATACCTGTCACCTTGAAGACTTCCTACTCTTGTAGGGACAAAAAAAAATATATGTACATGTGTGCAAGTGTTATTACCTCCTAATATGCAAAACTAATTAATAAATGCAAGATAAAACAACACTCGACCACCTCAAGATTGGGCTACATTGAACACAAATAAAAGAAAGATAAAAACAAGAAAATATACCTTTTACTTGTGTTGATCCTTTGTTGGCCCTTAATGCAACTTGAGTGTGTGCTCCTTGGATGGAAAATGATCTAAAATGAGATGCAAAGAAATGAAGATGTAATGGAGGATGCAAATGATGAAGGTGGTTATGTGACAGTCTAAGCAAAATGGATGCAAGAGGATGGGATGAAAGCTTAAAAGTGTGCAATAATGAAGGATGAAAACTAAGTATGCAAAGAAGTGCTTAAATGGCTTAAGAGAATAAGTGTGATAAAAATGCATAAGGTAAATGAATGAATGAGAAGGGGGGTTATTTATAGAAGAAATTGAAGTCTCTAGAGAATTCAACAGTCAGGATTGAGCCACCATGGCCAAGATGGAGGGCTATGGTGAGTTGAGGACTCACAAGCCCTCACATCTTGCTATAATGGAGGATGAAGTGTCCAAAGGACACGGTGAAATGGAAAGGGTGCAAATAATGTGGAAGAAGGACAAGTACTTTAAAAGTACCATGGGAGGGGAGAAGATTTCCTCAAAAAGGAACTTCTTGCTCGCATATGAGAGGAAAGTGACATATGAGGAATTTTAGTATTCCTCAAAAATCTCCATAGGGAAGAGAAAAGTGGTTGGGGAAATAAATTTGAATTTTAAATTCACATAATTGGAAGGGATAAGGTGGTTGGGAGAATAAATATGAATTTTAAATTCATATGAGGAGCACCTTTTGGATAAGACAAGGCTCTTATGAAGGAGGCTGAAAAGTACCTTGTGGATAAGACATGGTTCTTATAATAGAAGGTTCTTGGCTTCATGTGATTGATGTGACCTTTCAATGATCATATGGGGAAGAGGAGAATCCTTGGAGGAATAAAAAGTGAATTTTAAATTCACATGGGGAAGACAAAAAAGAATTACAAATTCCTTGGGGGATGAGAGAGTTGACCAAGATGTTGATTAGACTAACTAATCAACGATTAGAATACAGTTAGTGGCTAATGAAGATTAGGATCCAACTTGTAAAAGTTGGAGGATGTGACACATCCTAATCAAGGATTATACATGTGCACATCCCTAATGATGAGATTAAGAGGTGGATTAAGATTAAGGAAAAGTGATGGAGGATGTGACATGTGAGGAATTAAATAAATGTATTATTTATTTAATTCTTTTGAAGAAAGGGGAATAAAGGGTAAGGTATTTAATTATTAACTAAATACCTTAGGGATTTAGAATAATTTAATGATAATTAAATAATAACAATATTACTTAATTAATGCAAATAAGAGGATGTTTAGATGAAAAGGGATAAATTTGGACCAATGTAAGTGTCCAAATTTAGGTGTCTACATTTTTCCCCTCTTTGAGATGATGTTACGAAGTAGCATCATTTCAAAGAATATTAAAACATAGAACCCAAAAGAAGATGGTTAGATTGGGAAAGATGCCCTAGTCATCAAAGAAGTGACTAGGAAGAAAGATAATGGGAGTGAATATGAAGATTAAGGATGAAGGATGCCCCCTCAAGAGGACATGCGGGTTCAAGAGAACACATGTGTGCTCTCGAAATGGATGAGACGATGCAAAGGGATATGCAGAAGATGATGCAAAGTGATGGATAAGAGAGGATGATAAGTGATAGGAGATTGGGAAGCACAAATGGATTCAAGGACAAATGTGATGTTGCCCTAGTCAAGCTACAAGCCAAAATGGGTTGATGACGTATAGATTGTTGTCAATGAGGGAATGGTATATCTCGAAACAACACAAAAGGATATGAAGGATACATCCCAATGATGATGATGAAAGTGTTGTTGATGAGGGAAGGATATATCCTGAAACAACACGAGGATAAGGAAGGATACATCTTGATGATGATGATGAAAGTGTTGATGAGGGAAGGATACATCCCAAAACAACACCAAGGATAGGGAAGGATACATCCCAAGGATGATGACGATGATGATGATTGGATCAAGGTTTGTAGTAAGGCTGGGAACAAGACCAAGGATGTGATTAGATGATTTATGCTAGATTATATGGATGAGGATTGGATGGAGATGTGAGATGGTTGAAAAAATACTTAGAATAACTAATCTATATTATTCTAAGAAGATTGAAAAGAGGATGAAATGATGAGGATTGATGGAAAGATGGATGCAATGCAATGGAATGGAAAATGAAATGCAATCCTAATGTGATTTTCCATTTTTGGAGCATTGATTTTTGCTATAGCATAAGACATCAGGTGCTAGGGTATATGTAACCGAGGTGGATTAGTTTCTAATGCATGAAACAAACACAAAAAATAAGAAGGATATTCCAACACCCCAAAGTCACGAAGACCTTGGTCAGGCCAGGCATTAGAATAACCACAAGCACAAGAGGATGCCCCAACATAACACAAAATTGCAGGAGTCTTGGTGGGTACTACGCAGGACAACCAAGAAGATAACAACAAAGCAAAAAGATCAAGATATTCCCCTATGTTAACCGATTAAAACACACCATAATATGATGGATCATGGTGGCCCTAACAAGTGATGATAGGGAGATCAAATGATAAACAAAAGCCAAAAGCATCAAAAGATCATAATTAATTTCAAAACGTCATTTGCCATAGGATCAAGGGGATGGATAGGAGTGATGAGGTCTGTTAGGAAGGATGCATCTTGTTGAGACCGAAGATGGATACTAAACTAAAAGATCGATATGACATAGGATACCTAGAATTGATTGGATCTCATGATACAAGTGAATCTCATTTGTTAAGAACCAGCTAGATAAGGGCATAGCTTGATGACACAACACAAGAGAGACAAGACACGAGACTGACACACCCTAAAGACCTAGGGGCTCGAGGGCCGATCAAAGATTAGCCTTGTCTACATGAAAGCGTAGAGCACTCATAGTTCAATAAAAGGCTATGGATAAAAGCAAAAAGAGGACAATGGAGACTACGATGGATGACAAAGATTGGATGGACAAATGCCTCTGGCACGGATCGAATGATCGACCTTGCCTACGTGAAAGCATAGGGGCAACGTAGTTCAACAAAAGACCAAAGACAAAAAATGTATAAAGGATGATGAGATGACCAGGATAAGTGAATAAACTGATGGGACATATACGATGAGATAGGATAGACCTGGTGGATTGTAAGAGAATGGTGATCAAATGAAGCTCAGGGATGGGATAGTTATCCAAATCATCAAAATGAATTGGGAGGATGATGCAATGAGAAATGATAGGGGACTGGAAAGATGCACAAAAGAAGTAGGAGTGATAATGATGAGATAGATGGCATTGGATTGCATGAGGGGAAGCCTATAGTTAGATACCAATGATAAGGGATTATGAGATGGGAGGAGGATAAATATGAAGGGATGGATAGATAAAAATAGGAAGATAAGGATGGGAATATGGAGGGGATTGCCATGATGGATGGATAAAGGGATATAGATTTTGATGGGGAAAATGTTATTGGATGGATAGATGGAAAGGTAAGGATTTGGAAGACGGAAGGGATTACGATGATGGGTGGATAGAGGGATAAGGGTGAGGAGATGGATAGGAAGATAATGATGGGGATATGGAAGCGATTACTTGGAGGGATAGGAAGATAAGGATGGGGAGATGACAGGGATAACATGAGGGATGAACGATGTCTCCAAGGACTATATCACAAAGGAAGATAGATTCCCCCACTCTAGATATGTCATGTATGATGAGGCATGAGCGATGGAAGATAGAAGGATAGGAAAATAAAGGAGTGAGATGGATATAGGTAGGATGCATGTATAAGGAAGGGAGAGTGATGGTAGCATGACAGGTGGACAAGGAAGGTAGATGGATGTGGATAAGGATTGGGATAGTGTGTAGGTAAAGGGGGATGTATACAAAGAGGTGCCTAAAGTATGTATATATGTTTTCCCCTATCAATATCAAGATCACAAGGAGGATGGTGGGATTGGGATAAATGGGATATGACAGGTAGGATTTGGAAGATATGTTGGATGGAGGAGATGGGTGAAGGGGATGCAGTTGCCCCCAAGTGTGGAAAGAGACAGATGGGGATTTACGCATGACACCTATTTTCCAAGTTTTCATCATGGTACTTATCCAAGCTGCTTGTTTGCAAAGTTTTCACCATTGGACGAATTATTTATCTTTACTTATTTGTTTATTTATTTGACTTTTTTTCCTTTTTTGATTTTTTTTAATTTTTGGATAGGTGGATTGAAATGGATAAGGATAGGGATGTGGATAAGTGGATTTAGAAGATATATGATAAGGAGATGGATGAAGGACTCAAGCATCAAGTTCCATATGAGGTATTAAGAGTCCAAGTAGGAAGTGACTATTGGATGTTGGTACAACCTTATTAGGATAAATAGATTATGAAAGAGGATGGATTAAAGGGGTTGGATGAGGGAGATATGCGAGATAATGGATGGGATGTTGGAAAGTGTATGGGTGGAATGATGGGGAGATGTTTTCAGGACCAACATTGGCACATATGGTGGTGTATGTGAAAGGATAGGAGGATTAATGGATGAAGAATGTGGGGATAATGGCGATGGGATAGTGAATTTTGGGACAAAAGAACCCAAAACAGATATAGGAGATGGTGGATGAGAATGATTAGCTTTTGGATTAGCAACTTTAGATGTTAAAAAAATTTCATTTGAAGGAACTGTGTATTTTTTCTTTGGGATCCACATGGTTTTGATCTTTTCTTTGGTAGGCCTTTGCAACTTACGGATTTGATTTGGATTTCGGATTTTATCTTTCTTTTCTTCACCATGTCTTTTAGAGGGGGCATGGGGATCTTTAGATTCATGTGGATGTTTAGATTTATGCATTTTTATTTTAGCATCCAAAGTGCTTTGAATAACAATGGGATGGGTGCGAGGAGATGGATGATATGAAGGAATCATGAGTAGGGTGATGGGGGTAGGATTTTGGGGATGATATGTGGATGGAGGATGTGCGGGTATGTGCCTTTGTTGATCCTGATTATGGGATATGAGAGTGGGATTTTTATGATGGGTGATATGGATAGGTGATGGATGGATGAAAGGATGAATATGACGAGATGGAGGAGGTGATTTTGGGATATAAGGGCCCAAAATGGATGGAGTAGATGAGGGAGGAATATGGATGGTTTTTTTGAGGCGATATGATGGAGGAGGGGGGTTGGAAGCAAATGATCTGGTGGAGTGATGGGAGGAGCCTTTATTTCTTTTGGAAGAGGCTCATTGAGAACGTATAGAGGTTGTACCAACATATTTAGATTGCGAGTCTTGAGAGATGTGTTCAAGACCTTGTGTAAAAAAAATTTCTTTTACCACGATGGGCTCTAAAATACCTTGCTCGTGAAGGCCTAAACCTTTTCCTTGATAATTCATGTTCTTGAGCATTTGATCCATGATAGGATTTTTGTTATTCTAAAAACATGATGTGATTCCATTATTAGGTGGAGGATGATGGGTGGTATATATTCTTTGTTTTTCTTCTGCAAGGAGACCACCATGGAAGAATGTGAGAGTACCAAGGGGATATAAAATTGATGTGGCAATAGTAGGTTTAGGTGACGATGGGGAATCATGAGATGGAGACGATGGGATAGCAACATCTTGATCAAGACAAGGGAGTGGTACGGGATCAAGAGAGGGATTAGGTGACATGATAGGATTTGGATTTGTGGCAGCAAGCAATATGGGCTCATGAGATAGAGCAGTTGAATCTTGAGTGACAAGGGGATTATAAGATGGAATGGATGGGGGACTGTGATCTTGAGGTGGATTGGATGGGATAGTAGGATCTTGATTTGGAGAAGGGGATATGTTGGTATGTTTTGGATCAAGATATTGGCATGACTCATCTTGTGTGGGTGGCACGATGATGGAGTGTTGGAGAGACTCATTAAATGAGGGAGATGGAAGGATAGAAGATTCATGAAGTTCATGGGAATGAATGTTAGTGATACTAGGAGTGGGAGGAGTGGATTGGATATGGGTGTCTTCGATGGATTGGGTGGATCTAGGAGTAGAAGATGGTGATTGGGTTTGGTTATCCTTGATGGGTTCAACAGCTCTTGGGGTAGGAGATGGGGGTTCAATGGATTCAGTGGATTTGATGGTTTCAATAGTTGGAGTGGTGCTAGGGATGGTGACAACAATGATAGGTGTGGGATGGAGAAGGGTCTCATCACTAGTTACCGTGGGTGATGGATTGGGATGGCATGGTTCCACGACTTTAGGATGTGGAGTTGGGGATGTCTTCTTTTTCATAAGTCCTTGGAGAACTTCTAGAGTGAGAATCGTGCATAGTCAAGGCTTAGCTGGCGAGGTAGTAGTGGATGAAGGATTATGGATTAGTGGAATAGGATTAGATTTAAGAACGAGATTGGATGGAAGACTAGGAGTAGATGGAGGATTAGGATTGGATGCCAGGTTAAGGTAGGGATATTGGAATAATAAATTAGGACAAGAGGACGTGGGTGGTGTATTAGGACGATAGGATGTGGGTGGTGGATTAGGACAAGAAGATATGGGTTGTGGATTGCAATAGAGGTATTGGGACAATAGATTAGGATGGGAAGATTGTGGTGGTGGATTTGGATAAGAGGAATACATGGGTGGTAGTTTAGGATAGGAAGATGTGGATGGTGGATTAGGATAGGAAGATGTGAATGTTGAATTAGGATAGGTAGATTGGTATGGAGGATTAGGATAGGGGGCATATGTGGATGAAGGATTGAGATAGGAGGATGTGGATGGGGAATTATAATAGGGATGTTGGGATGGATTGGGATAAGAAGACATGGGTGTTGGATAAGATGATGATGTAGAGGACGAATATGATGGAGATGCAAGTAAGGAAGAAAATAGATATCCCTTGTCAAAGGAAGCATAAGGAGCGTTATTAGGTGTGGGTGGAGAGATAACAAGATAGCTCAAAGAGGTAATTGGATTTTGGAAATCAGTTAGGGAAATCTTACTAGAAACGATAGCGTCAAGGTAATCTGTCATATACCTCTTGATCGAAAAGACTCCCATTATCGTCATCAGCATAATTAGGGTTTCCCTTGACTACTATTTTTGGTTGCATTGGTGAAGAGTAAGGATTCATGATGTTAGATTAGATGGATATGGATGGGAACTAACAATTAGAAGGAAAGAAAATGGGATGAAAGGATAAATGTGATGAATCTGAAGGAAATGGAAGAAGGGGGCTTAAGATTTGTTTTGATATCAGGAGATCTGGGATGGTAATGGACAAAAGCTCAATAGGGATTTAGGTCAAGCTCAAATTGAGATTGGATTAAAGCTTAGATTAGGATGACTAGGTGATGTGATGGGATTGATTATGACGATCAGATTCGATTAGCAAGGATGATTATGACACTGAATCTACCTCGAGATAGAAGTAGATTGATTGGGTCTAAGATGATTGGATAGGGATGTGTTCGGATAAAATTGTTTGATGGAACGATTGATAATATCAAATGATGGATCAGATAGGATGATAAGAAGGATTCTAATCCCCGTTCAGAGACTACCCTAGGTGACTTAGGATGTTGATTGATTAGATAAATAGATGATTGTGGCACAAAATCCACCTTGAGATTGAAAGTAGATTGATTAGGCCGACAATGATGACTTACATCACCGAATCCACTCAAGATGGAAGTGGATTGATTGGGCTGAAGACAATGATTGATGTGTAGGATAACGATCAGATTTAGACGCTTAGGTCAATTTGGATAATAACCTCTAAAACAAGGTTTAGGGGATTTGGATCAAGAGAACGATGATGAACGATGCAACCTAGAGATGCTCTAAGAGTGCCTATATGATGTAGGTGATGACTGAATGACCTTTGGAAAGTGAAAATGGACTAAAGGATGAATTACGAGTGAACGAAAGGGGATGAAAGTGTTTAGATCACAAAAAATGACAAGGTTTTAGGTCCCCAGCTATTTGAATCTCTAGATTGGGCAGGGTTTTCTATTCAAGGGGCGAGGTCACCTGTCTAAGGGGCATGATCGCCTATTCCCTAGGAGTGGTCGCATGTTCCTAGGGCCTGGTTGCTTGTTCCCAGGCCTAGTCACCTATTTAAGGGGCTTGGTCACCTGTTTAAGGGGCATGGTCACCTGTTTAAGGGGCATGGTCACCTCTTTAAGGGGCATGGTCACCTGTTTAAGGGGCATGGTCACCTGTTCCCTGGACATGGTCGCCTATTCCCAGGGCCTGGTCGCCTGTTCCTAGAGCTTGGTTGCTTGACTTCTTTTTGGAGTTGTTTAAATCAGAAATGAGGTCAAACGAGATATCAAAACGGGAAAACGAGCCTGAAAAGAAGTCAAACAAACTCATTAGATGATGGAACAGGTTCCCTAAATGATGAAATAAGATCCCTAAATAATGAAACTGATTCCCCGAATGAAAAAATGGGTACCCTGAATGATGAAATGGGTTCCTTGGACAAAAAAATGAGCTCTCTAAATGGAAAAATGGGTTCACAAAATGCGAGAATGGACTCTTAGAATGGGGAAATGGATTGACAGAATGACAGAACGGATGCTCAGAATGGGAGAACAAATTGACGAAATAACGAAATGGGAGATGAAACTGATTGTTCAGAGTGCAAAATAGCTGTTTGGGTGAGATCACCCCTGTTATGGGCCTGGTCACCCCTCTCAGGGCGTGGTTTCCCCTGGACAGGTCCTAGTCGCCTCTGTTCAGGGTAGGGTCACCTATCTGGGTGAAAAGTGAACAATTTTTGACTCAAAAATGACTGAGACAGGGGGTAAGGTCGCCCCTCTTGAGGTCAGGGTCGCCCCTGGTCAGGGCATGGTCGCCTCTGTCAATAGACCTGAACTTGACTTAGGCAAAATGGCTATGGAAAAGGACAAAGAACACTTCAAACAACAAGCAAAAGGCAAGACTAACTTGACTAGTAAGATATGCATTGGTTTTTCATAGAAAAGACAGATGAAGCAACACAATCCTATGGTTAATATGAGGGGTATGGCCAACACAGTCCTCTAACTAGGCTAAACAAGGTGATCTAAGGAGTCCTTGATATACACTCGGTACGTGAGGCACAACCATGAACACCAGCCCATACCAACTCTTCACGTCTATCTAGGTATCACCCTAGCTTCGACGCTCTGCCAGACACGATATGACTAGATTGGGGTACAACTTTGGCCTCCCCCCTTTATATATCCTGCTAGTACACATGGTTGGAATCATCCCTTGGGGTGATGAAATCCCCAAGCAGGTCCCACTAAGAAGAGAACACTAACTGTTTTCAGCTACTCCCCAAGCTCACACAAAGTGCAAGGGGAAAGCTTGAATGATGTAACACCCCCTTGGGTAACACAAAGGACTTAAGTAAGCTATGATTTCTCTTCACCCAGGATTTCCAAATGGTGCAAAGGGATTGGATACGTCAATAGCTTACTTACAAAGAAAGCACACAATGTATTGACTCCCCTACTTAGACTACGTGCTTAATTAGTATGAAAATGAAAGCAAACAACTAACTAAATGCCTTGGTCCTTTCTTCCTACAACAAACATGTTAGTATTTTTAACCTCTTTTTTTTGTCAAGCGTGAAATAACTACACAAACGTTAGTAAAAACCTTCACAATCACCAACAACACAAGTTAGGGGGTCAATAATAACCAAAATGATAGAAACATAATGATGCATAACCAACATCAGTTATTTTTGTTATTTAAAGCTCTATTTGGACATCTTGATGCATAATGACTTATCTTTCCACAACTAAAACATTTGAAATGAAACTTACCATTGTACTTACTAGTACCCTTCTTCATTATCCTTATAAAGTTAGCTTCCACATCATCAAGATCGTCCTGATTTGATTCCTTGATCTCCTCTAATTTTCCAACCTTAAAAGTAGTCTCAAATTTTGCACCACTATTTGTACCAAATTCTGTCATCTCAAAAGTAGTTAAAGAACCATACAACTGGTCTCTAGTATATTGGTTTAGATTTGAAAATTCCTCAATAGTAGAAACTTTATGACTATAAGACTTAGGAAGAGTTTTGAGAATTTTCTTTACCATTTCTGGCTCTTTGAGTTTTCCACAAGACCTCTAATGGAGCTCACAATTTCATCTACCCTTTGCATACAACTTGTAACATTTCATCTTTAGACATCCTCAAGTTCTCAAACATGATCTTTAGATTCTACATCTTAGCTTCTTTGACCTTATTATCTCCTTCATAAATGCTTTCTAACTTTACCCAAATATCTCTAGTAGTTTTTAGACTCATCACTTTCACTAATTCAGAATTAGTAAGACCACTTAAGAGAGCATACCTTTCTTTACCATTGATTTCATAGGCCTTGATCTCATCATTAGATCTCAGACCATTTGTAGGCACAATATATCCATCTTTAACTAAATTCTAGACATCAAATCCTAGATAAACCTAAAAACCTTCCATCCTTGTCTTCCAGAATGCATAATTACTCCCATCAAATATAAGAATCTCTTTCTTTTGCGCCATCCTAGATCAACCTCAAGTAGTTAATCTTTCTTCCAAGGAATCTTTCTATAATACCAATTATTGAATGCACAAGACAACTGAGGGGGGGGGGAATCATTTATACCTTAAACCGTCACAAACATTCAATCTACATTCATTCAATTTACACTTAATCTATTATAATGATTTAGCATGAAAAAATAATAATAGAAACTAAATCAAATCAACACCATGCACAAGAGAACACCAAATTTACGTGGGAAACCAAAGATGGGAAAAACCATGGTGAGGATTAGCTCACAATATAAAATAATATCAACACCGAGTACAAAGGGCTCACTGTCAGAGGGATCATTGCCCAAAGAAAGAAAGGATCACTTCTAGAATAGAAAAGAAGATACAAAAGAATGTTACACAGAGAAATCCATCTCAATGTAATAGAGATATCCACCACAATATCACCAACACCTTCACATCTTGATTGAAGAATTATAAACACCTTCAACTCACTGCATCCAACAATATAACACATGAAAGCTTGCATTGCACTTCTCAAATTCACACACTAGTACTTTGTAATTCACATCATTCGCATCATACATATATATATTCACATCCCTCAACAACTCAACTCATATTTATATCATCTTCAACCTTGAAAACGTTCTCCAAGGTAAGATATGCACCTCAACCATGCAAATTCAAATTAGGTCAGCACCAAAACATTCCCACGGTGGAAAGGAATGAATGAAAACCATAACACACCTTATCTAGGACCTAAATCCACTCATACACGCCATTCCATGCTTCCACAAAATTTGCATGTAGTATAAACACCCAGGTCGACCGTTACTTATGTAAACACCTTTAAAATTTTAATTACATGCTTCCTTAGATCAATGAAAATTTGCAGATAACAAATGTCACCTGAAAACAATTTGGAATATTCCACAAGAACCCTAAAATCCAACAAAATCCTTTGCAATAAATTTCACCTAAAGAATGCACACACCTAGTACACTCAAACAATTCTGCCATACACTGTAACTTAAGAAACAAACTTCAAAAGTACCAAACCTCAAACAACTTCAAATGAAGAAAAATACCAACACTATCAACATGCCTTCAGATCTACAAGACCTGAAACCAAATTGTGGAGAAACACGAAGCAGAAACATTTCTCCCAGATACCTCTATAATACACAACTTCATCTGCACAACAATCCAACACGCCAAATTTTGGATATAACACCTTTGGACACGTTAGATAAACATATCTGAAATGCATAGGTAGATCTTCAATCTAGAAGAAATGTAGAGCAACACCAAAACACTACTTTGCAACCTAGAACAACATTGCAACTCACTGTTTCCACTTCTTATCAAATTTTCTCAAAAGCACTTGGAAACCAAGCACCAGAAACATACCTTGAGCATTTTCATCACTTCCTCAACCATATATCCATAGAAAAAAGGTTATCAAAGCAAAACTAGAGGTTGACACCAGTAGCTTATTAATGACAACATAATGCAACTAATCAAAGCATCATTAATGCAAACAACATAGACAATACTAAGAACTACACATACTCTTGCAACAATCTTCTTCTCATATAGTTGACACCAATGACAATACAAGCTTGTTGACATCAATGACAACACCAACTGCTCATACATGCAACATAATTGTACATGTACAAAATGTGAGATATAACTATCCCCATGCTATGCCACCATTATATATACAACACCTAGCAACCTCTTTACCACATGGTATGATGCTTGCAAATTTTTTTAATGGAAACTATTCAACAATGGTGAATAGTTCAAATCAGGGCCTCAATTTTTGGTGAGTAGGAAAAGCTATAAGTGGAAATAAATTACCACATTTTTATCAAAATTTAGTTTATTGTTGGTTAAATCATATGAGCAATATTTTATTAAACTTAAATTTAATTATTTTTTCATATTAAACAATGTGTGATTGAAACCTAATTGCCTAAATTTTATAACACCATTACAAGTATAAATCATATTTAGACTAATATTACATTTTATCTTATTTTTGGACCATATTCACAATCTTCATTTCTCACCATCAATTTCCTCTCTAATTTTATGGTTTTAATTTATTTTCAAGAAGTAATATGCAAGTGAAATTTAAAATGTTTAGCTAACCTACAATTTATTTTGGACCACTAGATAATTTATTGATCAATGATTGATATCTTAAAACTATTGATAAGTAAATGATCTAACCATATAAAATAGATTATAAGGTAGCTAAACATCTTAAATTTCTATCCAATTACATCTCAAAAAGATATCAAAATCATTAGATTAAAGAGGAAATCAATGGTGTAGACTCATTCATAGCTTCGAGTAGGGCCATATATAAGTATCTACTTTATATGATGTGATATTTTCAAAAAAATTGGTGTGTGTGTACTTCATGCCTTCCAAATAGTAGATTTTCAAAATATTTGGTGTATATGTTACTCACTAACCTCATTGGTGGATGCTAACCCTAATCCTGCACTAAAACATTACAAAAAATAAAAGAACATATGGGGGACTACAAAAATGAATTATGTGGATATTGATGGACCCATAATTTAGAAATCATTTGATTTTATAGTTAGCGCAAGTTAATATTTTTTTCCAAAAAAAGAAGGATTTACAATATTAATTAATGTACTTAGCCAAGATTTTCCATGATTTTACACTAATTTATAGTGGCATGCATAAATTCACCAAGAAAATTATTTTTTCAAAAAAATAAAGGATTTTTCCATGAGAAATAATGCACTTAGTCAAGATTAGCCAATATTTTTTTTAAAAATAGAGGCCTTAAATCTTAAATTTCATCATTCAATTCACATGTTCCACACATCCATATACATTGGATATTTGTCAACATCTACATGGATCTTGGTTGATAGCCTAGTTATATATGGATCTTGGTTGATAGCCTAGTTATATTATCATGTATAAATACTTGCATTGCACATTATGTATAATTAGAGAGAAACTTATAGATTAACATCTAGACCCTCTATACATATTTTTCTCTTTATTTCTAAATATGAGTGACATATCTTCTATAATATTTCCACATCAAAGGTATATTTTGTTTTCATTTTTATCTTCTATGCATGCATTCTATAATCTTGTTAATTAGTAGATAATTTGTAGGATTGTTTATTAGTTTTCTTAGAAATTGGATCAATTTCCCTTGGGAAAATAAAACAATTCTAGTTATATGTCATATCATACCATTACTCTTACATGATTTAGTTTCACATGGTATGCCTTACCATGTATAAATAAACTTTCAAGTTCATAATTTAGTAATGTGAAACTCAAATTGGGATCTCAATGCATAATCCTTGACTATCCCATATTCTCCTTGCTTGCATTGCATGATTTTATCAATATTTATCTTAGGCTCAACATTGTAGTCAAATGTTCAATGAAATAATTTGATAAATTCATAAAATAAGTGATAGACACATGAAGAAATTAATAATACCATGTAAATGCATGACCACTCAAGCTCATTCGAAACAATATATCAAATAAATTATCCTCATGAAAATAATTTAAGCATGTAGATTGGCAGGATCAACTAAATGAAGAAGTGGATCACTTCTACCATCATACTTTACAAACAAGGTGTGAAAAATCCTTTTAGTGAAGGATACATAAAAATATCATACACTAAAAGGTTGGGCAATATTTTGTTTAGGGTCAAAATTTTAGAACTACCTCACATTTTATAAAGGAAATGGTCAACATAAATCCAAATCTTTAACTTGAAGACTTTCAAAGTCAAATAGACGTTTCAAATTTTAAAATGGTATAAGATAATGAAATGTAGAATTTTTAGTGTAGTTTATGTTTGTAATTTACAAAGATAATAATTATTTGGAAATATATATATATATATATATATATATATATATATATATATATATATATATATATATATATATATATATATATATATATATATATATATTATAAAAGAGTATAATTGAATTGCTAAAAAAAGTTAACAAAATGAAATAAAAAATTTCCTTTGAGGGAGATAAAGGTTGGAGTAGCAAGGAGGCTACATAATTTTTTCTTGAGGTTATTTTTGCTTGACACAATTCTTTATCTTCTTTTAGAATTTATCTTCATGATCTATGTAGCCTCTTTATTATTTGGGTGATGAATCATTTTAGCGAAGCTAGATTCCCCATAAAGGTTCTAGTGTAGTGACAAGGTCTTCAACTCTAATTAAATAACATATCTCTCAATTTCACTACTCTTTTGGGTGGTTTGGCTTATCGACCAAAGATAGAGGTATATCAAAAGGAATGAGTGATAAGTTGGAGGAATAAGATTCTCTTTAGGAGACATAAGAATAAAAATCAAAATAGTTTATAATGTTTAAGGTTCATAGAATACATGGGTTTCTAGGGTTTGAAGTTTTCAAAAGTAACTGAGATTTAGGATCATGTATATAGAGTTTATGAATTTATGATTTAGTCTTGATTTATGGTTCATGAACATGTAAGGTTTGGATTTTACTTATTATTGAAACATATAGGGTTTATGATCCAAATACTAGGTTATACTATTTAATATGTAAACATATAGGGTTATAGTAACAAGTAAATATTTAGTAATCTAGGAGAAAATTAATCATTGTCTATAGCAAGGGTAAATTGTAATAGAATTGAACATAGAGAACATAGTTTGATTCATAGAAGAGACATAAAAGACATGAGAACTAGATTAGTAATAAATAAGACTCAAATCATCAACCCCCATTTCCGAAGAAGTAAATGAGAGACTAAAAGAGAGTACATGACAATAAATATGTAACTAGGATGAGTATATTATAGATAATAAAATTATCATTGCAGGATAATAGGATAAGCACATGATAAATATGATAATTTTCAATTAAAAAAGAGATGAATCATTTTTAGAAAAAATATGAGTCTTATGATTACAAGCATGAGACATGGAAATAAAAATTCAATTAAGGTCATGACTTATCTCATTCATCATTCTATCATTTATTATTCATTACAAATCCATCCACATTAATCTTGATCAATTCAAAATTCATAGTTCGTAACTCACAATTCATATTTCACAAAAAATAAGAGGAAGGAAAAATGACATCAAAAAGGAAGGAATAATTTTTTAGAAAAATTATGTCCCAAAGTTTTATCATTATAAGTATTAGATGTGGAAAAGAAAAACTCAATTAAGATCATGAATTCTCTCATTCATTATTCATCATGCACATCTTCACATCCATCATTCTATCATCCATTATTCATCATGCAAATATCCATATTCATAATTCTAATCTCCATATTCATCATTCTATCATTCATTATTCATCTTGTGCACCTCTACATTAATTTCAACTAAATAACAATTTATTATTCAAATCATTCATAAAAAGGTAAGAGGAAAAAATATAATTTTTAGTTAAAAAGAGTGGATAAATTTTTTAGAAAAAATTACAAGTCCCGACCTTTTATCATTACAAGAATGAGATATGAAAATAAAAATTCATTTAAGACCTCAATAATTATCTCATTCATAATGCTCACCCCCACATTCATATTGTCCAATTCCTAATTCATTACCCAAGTTATCATTCACCATTCATTAGGCTTAACTCCATATTCATCTTTGTTAATCAATAATTTTCTTGGAAGAAAATATATGAAATTAATAAGGTTTTTAGTGCACACAATTTATAAGTGTGGTGGATAAACTTTAGAATTCATGTAGTGCTATGAAAAGGATAATATGAATAATAAGTGAAATAGAGTATCTAATGTAGTAAGAAAGTTAAGATACGATTAGGATAAAGCATAAAAGAGTGGTAAGTAATAATATGGATGGTGGGAGGAAAAGTGGGAAAACTAAATAATATGAGGCGCATATAAAGGTGATTATTAGTCCATGCCTATTTATAGGTAGAGAGTAATGTTTTCATTGAGCTGTTTTGGCTATTATTTTAGTCATCAAAAACTACGCCAGCAAGATATAAACAACTTATCCTAAATTTTTACGGATAGTGATTTTGGGATCTAATTTACATTGGTTTTCTTTTCTTTTTTTGATTGATCCACAATATTTTCTTGGGTTTTTTTGACATTTTTTCTTTAGAAATTTGCACAAAATATTTTAACCACCAATCAAAAGCAAGGAGGGAAATATGTTTGATCATTTCCTAAAGTTTTCCGGGCTATAGATGTGTCTCTATTATCTGTTGGGAGTCTGTTTCTAGGATTCTCTGGCTCATAGTTGTGACATGAATCAAAGTGCACCAGCTAGATGGCTGCAGACAAACATAACATGTGGCAAGCATTATCAGTACCCCTGTTTTATCGCATGAACACACATTTTCTATTGCACTTTTATTTTCTTATCTGTAGGCCTGCACTGCTTGTATGGATTTTTTTGCATTTGTACGGGGCTTAATTGGTGCATTCCCTCCGTTTGGATAATGGACTCAAAGCATTGCCAGCTTCCGCACCTTCATTCCCACCAGGGAAGGTCGACCTCCAGGTAGAGTAGAGCAAATCAGTCAAAGGAATCCCGAAACTCCCATGCCTTTAGCGATCGAGTTTGCAAGTATCAGGTGTTGGTTTGTTTGTTCCAAAGGAGGGAACTGGCTATATCTTATATTCTTGCAACATTAATCAAATATATTGATCAACAAGTGTGTTTCTTCTATCTAGTATTTTGTAGACAATGAAATTGTTTAATTGAGCTTGGTTGGTGTTCGATGTTTGTGCAACATTCATGGCCTAAGTTGGTCATCAAAAAATGGTTGAATATAAAGTCTAAACCAAAAGAGTTTCATGTTGATGAAGGTATTAAAGGTAACACGGGGACATGTCCTCTACCCTTTTTCCCCCTGTACCCGTACCAGAGACATCTTGGGGACGGGGGACGCCTAGGGGACAGCTGGCAGCCATCCTCAAAAAGTCCCTTTTTTTCCAAAATGTCCCCAATTGGCAAGGACGTCTCGGGGATGGCAAGGGGATGACCCGCCGTCCCCTGGACGGTTATGGGATGCTTAGGCGTCCCCTAACCGTCCCGGGGACAGCCAGCCATCCCCTTTTTTCTAGTAAGTTTTTACAAGAAAAAAAAAAAAAAAAAACTTTGAAATTAAAAATGCTTATTTTTTTATTGTTTCTAAGTGAACCCCACACCCTCCCAAGCCTAAAATGAAACATAAAACTTGCTTTCAAATCCATTTGAGTTAATTTTCAAATTCAAAAAAAAATTGTAGCTAAGAGGCAAGTGAGCAAGAGAAAAATTGGCAGTGACTCAGAGTCTGATTTTGATGCAATGTTGGCAAATGTCAAGTAGAGGCAACCATCATACTTTCTATTACTATGGTTTGGACATTTTTGACTTTGTCATTTTGACATTTGTAGTGCAAACTTGTAGCCTTTAGGCATTTTATTTTTAAAATTTTATATCATATGCACTTTAATTGTTTGACATGAATTATGGAAGCAATTAAGTAGTTATAGTAACTCTAAAATGTATATGTCAATATGATTAGTGATTACATTTACACCTTTATCAATGTCCATTGTTATGATTATCATTACTCATATGAATATCTGAAATTTCCCTATATTTTTATTTATATAACCATCCCTGTCCCCAAAAATCCCCCAAAAAAATATCGTCCCCTTCCGGCCCTTCCGCCGTCCATGTACCAAAAACTTGGTGGAACATAGATCCCATCCCACTAGGAAGAATGTGCACCCGATGGCTGTAATGGTGGTTCAGTCTATATTGGATGGTCATGGCCATCCTGCATTGTTCAAAATGTACTCGGATTCTTGAATGGAGTGCTGCATTACATAATTAACTTCTCACTACTTTTTTCAAACACGACAGAAAATTTGTTGACCAAAACTGCATACAACGATCTGGAAAGACTGGAGCCATATATACAGGATACGGTTGTGTAGGACCTAAGGTATATAAGTTACCAAATCGTAAGTACAGATGAGATTTGATAACCAATTTTGCCACTGTCAGAATAGAAAACCCTTTTGAAACTCTAAATCATTCATTCAAACCAGTTTTCTTGCTACATAACAAGAGGCAACTTTAAGTTATTTTGGTTGCAGGGTATTTGTAGTAACATGAAATTTAGGAGGTGAAGCAGCCTACAGTGGCCTCAATTTGGATGAATGGCTACAAGCATCATCAACTCTAGCAGACATCCATGTTTTTGGGTATGAACAAAATCCACTCATTATATTCATTTTATTTTATCAACGGGACAATGCAATTTTCACTTTATAGGTAAGCTCTATTGCTAGGTACCTAGAGGTGATACTGTCGGGCCTTTATTGTTAAGAGGGCCAAGGCTATTCCTCCTTTGGCTGGAATGTTCCCCTAGTCATTGGGTTTGGTTGGAAGTGACCCTTGACCATAGACTCGAACTCTTGGCACACATGATGAACATTTACCACCAAGATCTTGAAATATATGACTATTAATTTGAGGCATTCTATTCTCTTATAGAACTAGCACAAGTTTAAGATATTGTCATCTGACTCTTCTTCCACCATTGGTTCCATAGTTTTGGATGTTAAAACAAGGTTTATCCAACCCGCCCGATAACATCACCAACTTCCCTTAATCCAAGCCATTCTCCTATCAGCATTCCTTAACTTACATTAACATTGAGTTATAATCTTTTGGCTAGCCATTTTCCATTTTTCTTTTCTATTTTTAGTTCATTGGAGACATGTCGAATGCTTCTTTTGTATACTCTAAACTAGATGTACCTTAACGGTCCTGTTATTGATATTCTCTCTCACACACAAGATATGTTATATTGCTTTTTCGCAGGGTCTGGCATGCAATAGAAGTCCCTTTTGTCCTTAGGCTTTAACCGTCCTCCTTGAAGAAAGCCGAACCTTAATGGAGCCACTCAATCTCCTGTCCCAAATTCCGATCATCTTCCATATCCTTCATAGATACAGCTTCCGATTGGGGATTTTCTTCATCTTTCCTCCACACTAGCATGGTAGTTTGAGCACAAAGCAAAACAAAATACCCACTTCTAATGAAACAAAACAAAGTGACCAGGGCCTACTCAACACCAAAATATTATGCAGGAATTTGGGTATTAGAAAAAAGGTAAAACAAATTCTCTGGTTCTGAGAAGATAATGTTTTATAATTTGATTAAGGTGTGCATATCTGCTAGTATGATATGCTTTCATATCTGAATTTCGCTTTGCGTAATTGCATTTTAATAAAATGCACACACAGTATTCAAACATTTTATTTTGAGGAAAAGAGTCATAGATTGTCCAGATTTGAGAAGATGATTAAGATGTTAATAATTTTCATTATGGTCTCCATATTCCATAACTGCAAGCATACTGTGATTTTGCATCTGAATTTTTTTTTCAGGTTGTAGGAAATCATCCCTTTAAATGCAGGGAATGTCTTGGGTGTAGAAGAAAATGACCTTGCTGCAAAATGGCTTGCACTTATTCGCCAAAAATTTAACACAAACATAAGTCAAAGTAGCAGTTTCACACCTTGTAGCAGGGATGGGCTGACATCTTAATCAGAACAACTTTACAGTTTCAATTCTGATTTAGGAGGTTCCCAAGTGCATAAGAACTCTGTTCCTTAGTCATCACAGTGGATAGTGAGTAGTGTAGGAAGTGAGATAATAGAGGCTATTGGTGTGTCTTGTGATGAGAAGGCAATATAGTCATAAGAAGTGACTGTCAAAGCATGTATTATGGACTATGAAGAACTTTAGGAGGGAACATTAGAACTATAATTCTGGGTAGATATGGAGAATTAAGTAGCCACTCAACTAAGACTTCATATTGCAGCAATGGCTATTAACTATGTTTAATAAATCATATATACAATAGCATTAGATTTTGTTCATATATACAATAGCATTAGATTTTGTTCTAGGTGTTCATGATACTATTTTATGGCTTGGGCTATTCAATTTGTGTCTCATGAATGCAGGACCTTTTAGGAAAAACAAAAATTGTAGGAGCGGTTCAATTCATACCCCTCGGTGTTGTCCCACTTAATTTAGCGAATAATGTTGAAGAGGCCCTGTTGTTTGTTTCCCCAATAATTAAAAAATGATTTGGCAATTTATAGTATTTTGAAGATTTGTTAAATTTTTGTTGTCTTTTGGTCATATAATATGAATCAACCGACATCTTTTCCTTTCAATTGAATCAGTGTTGAGAACAAATTTTTTTATGATTGTATTTGACAGTGTATGCATGTTGAATGGCTTCATTAGAATGCATAAAGTACTTGTATATCCATATTTTCACTACCAACAAACCAGTGTCAAGACATGACACTTATTTTATAGAATAACCCATAAACATTACCCAAAAAGTTTGAGTGACATTTGAAACCCTTGCACCAACATTTTCAAAAATAAAATAAAGTAACAAACTCCATCTAGTAGAGACTTATTGCCTCATCCATGTGGACTGATATGTTCCGTTTTGCAAGGCAATAAATATACATGCCTAATTCATATAGCGTAAGAAGGAAGCATCTCAGATCTTCACTCTGTGGATTCATATGAAAGTATTCCATAAAAAGAAGACTATTGTACCTACAATTAGTCTTCATGGTCTGGTTTCACTAATACAGTTTGATATTGTGCCTCTTTTAAGAGTTTGGGGTTTACTTTTCTTTGGTAATTCTTTGTATATTTTGTATGACAGCTTGCACTATTTTTCTTTGTAAAGATATTTTCTAGACATCCCATCAATAGCTGTATCTGAACGGGTTGTACTTTGCAGTCCAATTGACTGTCTTTGGTCATTCATGGAAAAAAAATCTTCTTTTTCCTCTGGCTTAAAAGATACCATAATATATGAATAGCTGAAAAGGAAGTAAAAGAACTTGGTATATTAAAATCAAGATACTATGTTGCAAAGGTTGGCTGTCTACTCTCAGCATTGAGGGTTAGTCCTTCGACATGTAACTGAATAGATACACTATAAGCATACAAGGCCAATCTACCAATTGGCAAACAAAACTCAATTGTGTGAAGAAATACAGTTCTTCCTTCCCCTAAAACTTTCTGCTAAAGAAACCCCATAACCCAGCAAGAAAGGGACATCGCATCCCATCTAATTGTGGTTTTTTTTGGATTCTGTCATTCCAAGAACAGGGTAAGTAGCTCCTATGCAAAGAATTTGATGAAAGAATTCAGTGCAAATTTTACTTAACAAGTGCAATGTATAATAGGAAAAACATGTTGGAGAATCTTGCAATTATGTGGATGTAAATTCTCTCATAAATGTCACTACTTAAATAGGTCATGTATTTCAAGTTTTTTTGGTTACACACCCTGTGAAAAGATGATTCAATGGGATGAAGTATATTTCCCTAGTAGGGAACAATAATCCACAGTAGTTACAGGGAACTTTCATGTTGCAGGAACAGGTCTATTACGCAGGCATAAACTTTGACACACTCATTAGCACACTCTGATTTTCTTTAGGCTTCTTCAGCCCTGCATTTCCCATTTGGCAGGGACTCCAGCTGCAACACAACTCTTGTTTCTATATGATAGAAAGAGGTAAATTATATTTTTCATAAAACATGATATATTAAACATAGACTAGAGGATTGAGGGATAGGCAAGGGTAAGGTGATAGTTGAAAGGTATCATAAGAATAAAGTGAAATAAAATGCATTGTATGCATGTTATAAGGAAATATGTGATAATAGGAAGCATTAAAACAAGGTCTAATAGTGAAAGTTAATATTGAGAAATATGATGTAAGATAATTTATAAGAATAATTGAACTTGAGAAGCAAGAGGGATTGTTCCCAAGGTGACATGTTCCTATAATTTTTTCATCATAGTAAGGGTGAGTAGGAAAGGATGAAATAATAGGAAAATTCAAGAAGAAATTATATTAGGTGACATGTAAGGAGAAAATAATCCATGCTAGCAAACAACTTGTTAAGAAAGGTGTCTCAATCTTGCATCCTAATATTAAATACAAAAATATATAATTTATGAGATATAAAGTTCAATTTTAGCTCCAAAATGATATTAAGTAAAACAAGATGGTTATGGAAACATGAAGCTCTTTGAGACCTTAAATTTTAAAAGTAAGCTCAATCAAATTCTTGGATCAAAAGCTCGAGCCTCTAGAAGTTATAAGGAATATGCTATTTAAGCTTGTGGACTCATCTTGGGCTTTAGATCTTGAATTTTGACTACGGATTTAAGTACCACATTTTGGGTGGATTTAACTCATGGTTTCTTATTGTGCAGTCCCATGGAGGGGGGCTTCCTAAAAATCCGGGGTAGAATCTGCTTAAATTTTTAGCAGAATATTTTGAAGCTTCAAAATTTAAGTAGGTTGGTGATGGAATGGTGGTGGAATGGAATGCTGTAAATAAAAAATTAATAAATAAACATCATTTCCCTCCAAAAATGGCAAGAAAGTACTCTTAAGCAGGTGGGGCAATTTCTAGCCCCACCCCAATCTCACTAGCTGAAATTTTCAGCCACCTACTTGTTTGGGCTGAAAAAGATTCCATTTAATCCTATAGCAGATTTTTTTTTCCCCATGAGACCACCTGATTCTGTGAAAATAGGAGCCCAAGCCCCCCATGGGACCGCTTAGTTAATTATCATTTGATGGTTTCATGTATTGCTTCTTTTTTGGGTTCTTGAGATGGAGGTTTCATAGTGAGTTTTACAAGTATTGTTATTCCACTATAATTTATTTATATCTCTTATTGGTGATACTCCTATAAAATCCTAGAATTTCTAAGTGTATTATAACCATTGATTACTAAATAATACATTTATTTAATATGGATTGTGGGGTTTTTCTCCCAAAAGAGTTTTTCCCACATCAATCACTATATTATAGTATATCGTGTATATATTCATTTACTTGTAATTATGTGATAAATTTAGTTTTTGCACATAAATCCTCTCATATATTAGTGTTAGATGTATATTCCACACATTTTATTCCTTTCATTTGGTATCAAAGATTGACCACCTCAGGTCCTAGGTGTTAGGGACAAGGTTTTTTGATTTAATCTTGGTTTGAGTGAGAGCTTATGTAGAAGGATATCTTGTTATAGAAAAATAGAAATCGCATCAAGGATAGATATGAAGAGGTTCAATAACACTAAATTTAAGTTATATAATATCAAGATGGAGGATATGCTTGTAGATAAAGATCTATGGGGTATTGTATCTAGATCCAAGTTATAATGTCATGTCTAGACTAGGATCTATTAGATAAAAATGTGAATGGAACCATTAGGTTCTACTTGGTAGACTTAGTTTTTTTAAATGTACTTGAATAACCCACCTCACAAGGTCTTTGAAAGAATTTGGGATATTTATACTAGGATAAATCCTTGGTTGACAAACTTTTCTTGAGAAAGAAGCATACCTTGAGAATAGATGGTGGTGGTTATGTGGCCAATAATCAAACACATTCAATATGATGATGACCCAATTATACTCTATTGGAGTGAAGATGGAGGACAAGGACATTTGAATGACGCTTTTACATTTTTTCTATAATTGTGGGATCACTTAGTGACGACAACTAAAAGCACTATAAATATTTAGTTGGACGAGGTAGTGGATGCTATTGGAGTAAAGAGGTAGTCACTTAATAATTAATTAATCATTATGCCTCTTTTACTTTATTCACTAAAGCTAAACTTAGGAATTTATTTATTTATTATTAGATTGAGTAGTAATTATAGGTCGTGTTGTCTCATTGCATAAGATGAGGAAACTTGTCATGGTCTAATATAATCCTCACCTAGGATTTGATTTTTCTTTTTCATAAGGATTCATCTTTCATTGTAGTCTATCATTCAAGTGAATACATCAATACATTTTGTTAGGTTGCATAGAAAATCTATCTTTCTTTTCTCCCTATTTGTGACAGATAATTGCTTGCAGGTGATTTTTGGGAGCTATGGGGTTCACCATTAACTCCAACATGGTATATGTTACCATTATTTCATTCCCCATCTCATTAAGTTTTCCGCTAACCCATATAATCCTTTATTTAAATGCGGACTGTTTTTTATGTCATTATTCTAACTTGGGCGGGGTTTTCCATAGTTTATCGAACTTCTCACTTTGCCACCCGAGACCCTTTTGTTTCTTTCAAGTATTACAAAGGGTGGTGTTTTATGTACTTGATTGAACTTCATCCTTAATATAATAGTTTTGAGCCTGGGTGGCCTTTTTCGGTCACACTCGAACTTGGGCACATATTTATGAATTTCTATGAACCTCTTTTATAACCGCCCATAGACATTTGTTTTCAAATTTTCAAAAGACGATTATATGGGGAATGTTGACAGCGACAACTACCACGTGTCCTAATTCTAAATTGGGAAATCAATGCCCATCTACCCCCATGTTTTTCTCTATAGTTGTGGTTAATAAAATAGTGGAATGAGAAAACATTCTTGTCACAACAATATTTGGGAGGAGCTAGAGGAAGCGCACAGTTCGAATTGCAGAGATCACCAACAAAGGTACAGTTTATCCATTATAGCCTGTTTTTTGAATCGTTTTGTATTCAAGAAGTATGTATTGTTGAAAGTTACAATTGAACATGGAAAGGGTTAAATACGTGGGTTATGAATATGTATCTGGTTTAACTTATGAGGGGTCTAAGATTGGCGACACTCGGCTAGGGATGACACTCGGCTAGGGACGGTTAACCTAGATGAACTAAGAAATAAATTTAATCAACCCAATCCTCCACCTATCATTGAGAGGGTAAGGGGTAGTGGATTGATTGAGGTTGTTGCATTCCCGATAGTCGTGTAGAGTCCTGAATTAGTGTTGGAGTGCATTAGGCATTACAATTCACAAACACGGGGGGTTAGGATAGAGGACAATAAGCTAGTTCTAAAAATTCAAAGGTCTACTTTCATGTCATGTTTGAGGACTTCGGAGAGGGAAGAATATTCACGAATGGACATGACCAATTCTCATATTTAATTCACTACCAAAAAGGGGATTTACAGGAACGTGATATCGAAGAATTGGTTAGTTAAGCCCAAGAAGGGTAAATCCCAGTTGCCTTGTAACCTACACAAAAATCACCTGATAAATGAAGTAGCTGACATTGTTGTGTTGTTGCATAGGGTAAGGGGCAATGAGAATGTCCACAACTTTGAGGAGTGGATGTACTTCATTATCCAAATTATACTAAGTGGAGAACAATTTCTAGACTGGGCTGAGATCATTAGTAATCGTATACATGAAATGATGTCACTTTTTGTTCTGAATAGGTTCTTTTTCATGCCATCTTATCTAATATATGCCCTTGTGAGTACTCGACCTTGGCCCGGATTAAGGCCAAGTGACCTACCGCTAGAGAACGTACCAATCTATGGCTACTTTGATAAGCTTCAGCTTCATAAAAGTTTCTTTCATTTCAGAAGAATTGCTGATACTTTCACCATGAGGTTGGTCAGGGAATTGTAGGGACGCCCAACAATAAGATTTTCTCTGGAGGCCATATAGTTTGTGAATTTATATGGTTGCCATTTTATCCAATTTCAAAGGTTTTATTATATAAGAGTGGGTGGATATGCAGGATTTCCCATTAAACTGCCTAGGTACCCCAAAGATAAATGGGTAGTCATTGAAGTCAGTAGGCAATTAGCTGATGTGAATAGATTATGTCAAGACAGAAAAAGACTTATTGTCGGTTTTCCATTTGGATTTGGTGCATACAACTGCCAATCCATGTCTGATGCCTTGAACATTGAGGTGGAGCTCTCCAAGTATAATATTCCCTCATATGATGAGCATTTTCCTTTTGACCTGAAGGACTATGTAAAAGAAAATCTGAAATTAGGTCCTTTCAATCACCAACCCAACCTTGAAGACTATTGGGATGATTGTTTTGATGAATATGGGGTAAGAAGGAGAAGTTGGATGAGGTTGACTGTAGAACATATTGTTATTTATGAATTGAAGTGGGATTTGAGAGATGTTATTGAAGATGGGTCTGATATGATTAACCCAGTATATACTGAACTCATAGAAAGTAGGCCCATCCTCGCCATGGATTGGAACTTCAAGGAAAAAGAAACTATTGAGGTGAGAACTATCGATGTTCTGACTATAACTAGGGAATGGGTAACTAAGAAGAAAACTGAACAATCTCACCCTTGTACCAGATCAAAGGATTCATGGGCTGCTAAAGGTACTTCCTAGGCCTTTGCCAACAAACAATCAACCAGTAATGTCCCTCAGTCTTCAGCAACATGTGCTCAAGGAAGTGGTGATGATGATCCACCAGACAAAAATGTGTACTCACAAACTTATGGGGATGATATTTTTAATTTACCTATCTTGGAAAATGGGAATGAAGGAGAAGAAGAGGAAAAAGGGTTAGAAAGTTTAAATGTTGATTCCCCTACCTCTTAGGATGACTCACTTGCTAGAGAGATAAACCCTTCTTAGGAGCCAAGGGCAACTGCGTTTGCAGAAGATACTCCTCCAATTACTTGAACTCTGTTTGCATCCCAAGGCTTCAAAGCAACCGAGGTTACAACAACCCCAACATGGATAGAAGATTCATTATCTTGGAAAAGGAAGGCCATACAATCAAGCCTGCCTAAGCAAGATATGGTAAGTCAACTGCTACAAAGGACTTCAACTCCTAAGCCTAAGAAGTTGAAAACCACCACCAGGCTTATAGATGATACTGAATCAGGAACACTTCATTTAGAGATTGTGCACCCATCTGTGTAGAAAGATGCTTTACAAGCAGCAACATGTGATTTTGAGGTGAATAGGGTTGACCTTGGACCTCCTACCAGAGATGGAGATGTTCAAATTTTTCAGGTTTCAGCGGCCAAAATGGTGGAAAGATCAAAGAAGGATAAAGAAAGCAAGGATGGGTTGAAAGCTTAGGTTTGAGACTTGACTGCTTGTTTGAAATCCATTTTTGAGGTTGTTCCTCAACCCATTTCTCAAGCAGAGGCTTATGTTGAATCTCTCACTGTGGTTGGAAAAGAAGCCCTAACAAAAATAAAAAATAGTTAGAGTCTAAGCCGAGCCATAGATGACTGGAATAAGTCCCTTATCAAGAAGGGAAACCTTGTTATTTCTAAGTCTACAAAAACATTTTGAAGAAGCAAATACCCTAAGAAGTACTTTGGGAGATGATATTATTTCCATTGAGAAGGAAGATAAATTATGGATTAATTATCAGATTGAATTGAAACTCTTGATGGGCTTAGACATGGAAAAGTTGGCCGCAGATCAAATCATATCCAATGCTTCAGATGCTCACTTTTTGTCATGGGATAAAGGAGTAGAATGGAAATTGCAGGTTGCCAAGTAGAGTTTACAAAAACTTAAAGATGTCATAAATGAGTGTGATGTCATTTCAGATGAAGCATTGAACACTCTGATAGCCCTTGATTTGCTGCAGGATAAAAATGGGATCAAAGATAATGTAGACATTAGAAGTTTAACCACCAATTTCCAGAAAAACGGTTAAAGAAGCTCTCGATATATCCACTCCCAATGTTGAACATTTACAGAATCTAAGTGAATTACACTTGGTATCATCTCAAGCCATTGTTCACTTGAAAATTTGTGAACAACGCATGGAAACGACCAAAGATACCCATCTGACATTGAAGGTGAGAATGAAAAATGTAGCTATCCCTCAACACAAAGACCTGATGTATGTCTTGAAGACCTTCCAAGCATGGCGGAAGAGACCTTTGGCGACCCAGGAGGATAGAAATAAAGCGACACCATCATAGTGACATGTATCTTCTTGATTTCTTTTATGTGTCTCTTGATTAACATGCTATGAACATGAAGAGGTGAAACTCATTCGCCTATTTAAAGATGTATTTTTTTTTCATATTCTCTCTAGACATTATTTAGCAAAATTTTGCCAAGTACTATTGATGAATGAAATTACCATTTTGTCTGTGTGCAATTTGGTTGAGCTTATATGTTTCTTAAATCTTTGTGTTTAAGAATATATCTTGCATATCTTGTCTTGGTATGAAAAGTGAAAATTCCACATTTGGTTTTATTTCTCGTATGGTATAGAGTAGATGTTTTACTTCTGCTAATTAATTAGTCTTTGTGCTAATATTTTATGTTACTGCCCAAGCACCTGGTACTTGGAATTTTCTGATATCAGGTTTACCTTTCCTGCTTTCTGGTTAAAATCATACAGGATGTTTTACTTTCTTCGCTCTTTAAATTCATTGTAAATTTTGTAAGGGAGTTGTACCTCGAGAAAATTCAGAGGATATCAATCTTGTTTAAAGATAAATATTCAGAGTTGTTGGTTAATTTCTTGCACTTTGTGGTATACTGATTTGTCAATTCTTGAGAGTGTAAATCTGTTAGCCAAGAGTATCAAAGTTCACAAATTATAATATACTATTTAAATTTTGAGAGATCTATCCTTGAGAAAAAATTGGTGTATCCTAGAGTAAAATGGACCTCACCATTACATCCAAAACATCGAAAAACCTAAGGATCATTTTTTTTGTAAAATATGAATAGTTGAAATTTTAGGCTTTTTTTTTAGGATTTTTTTTTTAGACAATTTTTTTAATACAATTATATGGAATATGTACATTTATTACCATGCAACATCATTTGTCCACATGTATGATGTAGAAAATTTCCAATTCTGTGCAATATCTTGGTAATTTGTATGAAACACAATGAGGGTTTGAATTTTTCAATGACTAGTAGTTTTCTTGGTGTTTTTGTGTCATTTCATAGAGTGTTAATTTAATTTCTTGGTGGATAGAATATTCTATACCATTGGTTCTTTTTTTCCACTCCACTCAATCACCTCTCATGCTACACCTTTGTTGTAGTGGCAACTCCTATTCCTATCACTGGGTTTTCCCCATAGCCCTCACCCCAGTCATAGTAGTGATTGTGGGCTAGGATCCCACTCCTATCACCCTGCACTCAAACCCCCTTGTTCGCAATAGGACTAGGGGATACTTTTAGCCCCTTGCACATCTTGAAGACCAAATTGGAGGAATTCTCATAAATTGGGTATAAATCAAATATACGATCATTGTTTTTCATAAACCGTATACCATTGGAAAGTTGGTTTTGATCCCGATCTAGTTGTGTGACTAAATTTTCTAGATTAAACTCTTGGTGATTTTTATAAGCCTTTAACGTCAAATCAAGTCATTTTCACTCAGAGGCTCATAACTTTTAACTCATAGCTCAGATTTTCATGACATTAGAAAGTTGGTTCAATCCTCTACACAAATCTCAAATCTATTTTTCCAAAAAAAATTATTAGGTACCTATTATTTTCATCTAAAGTTAGATTTTTCCTTTTTTGTACTTTCTTAAAAAATGTGCAATTTAGGTCATTTTTTGGGATCAAAAAGAAATTTTCTTGCATTGTGAGGGTTTATACTACTTTTTATCCTTCACTTTATATATTTTATCATTCAATCATCATGGATCCAACCCACATTACTTCACTTAGTCCATACAACTATTATGGGTGGAAATAACAAATGGAGATACATATGAAGAAACAAGTGTTTTACAAACTGACCATTGGTACAAAACTTGAACCTATAAGAGTGGCAAAGAAGAAAAAATGGTTTAATAGGTTTGATTATGCTTTTGAAATATTATGCATGTCTATGTTCCCTGATCTTCTCTTTCATGTTGAGTCTTGCACTACACCTAATCAGATCTAGAATCAATTTGAGTCCTTGTTTGGGAAGCAAAATATCTTGAGAGGATTTTAGCTAGAGAATGAAATTATTAGTTTGAATCTTATAGATTTTGACTACATCCCAGACTTACTCACCAAAATCAAGTCTCTCATATTGCAGTTGAGACAGTGTGGTATTGACAAATAATATTCTTAATTGATTCTCTCCATCCTCTCCAAGCTTGGTCTTGACTATTCAATATTTATTTCTACCTTTTATGTCACTAGAGATATACTTGGTACTAGATTCACTATGCCTTCAGTTGATTTTTCTACCCCACTCACAAAGGAGTAAGAAAATTTGGTACAATTGGGCTCATTTTAGTCTTTCAAATCATGGGCTCTTATTGCAACACTAGGCACCAAAGACCAGAAGGATTCAAATAGAAAAGGAAAAATTAAAAACACATGGATTCAAAGAATAATGAGAAAGTGAAAGAATCACATTCATAGGATACCTGTGATTTCTCTTCTTCTTCTAAGGGGGAATCATCTAAGAAGGAGAGACCGAAATGTGCATATTGTAAAAATTTAGGATATGATGAGCATTAGTGTTATCAAAAAAAAATTGATGAGCTAAAAAACCTTCTAAAAAATAATCATGTATAGTTTCCTTCAACTATGTCTTCTAGTACATCCTCTTCTTCCACTTTAGCACTTGCACAATCAAGGTCAACCACCATGGCACATGGAGTAGACAAGATGAAAGGACGTGCACTCTTTGTATCCATCAGTCCTCAGTCTAGTGATGGCTTCTTGATTTAGGAGCCTCACATAACATGGATTCATCTCCAAGTATTTATCTTCATATGAAATTTTTACATCACCACACATATTGATGCGGAACAACACTTATATGAGTATCATTGGAAAGGTTCTATAGATATTAATGATGGCATAATTTATGTACTTTGTATTCCTTCACTATCCTCCAATTTCCTTTCCATCTATTAGATTGCACACATTGGGGTACATAAGAAAATTGAGTTCACACCTAATTAAATTCTTATTAGAGACCTACATAGTAGAGATATTATTGTAGTTGGGACAGTTGATCATGCTTCTCAATTGTATACCTTTTCTCATTTTGCTCCAGATGAGCTTGCAATACCATTAGCTGGTTTACATTTTCATCCATCTAAAGTGGATCAAATATTTGAGGATAAGTTTGGTCACTTGAACCAATATATACTTCCATAGTATACCTTGGTTCATGAGGCTTGTGTTGAGCTTCCTCCACTTCCATCTCTTGCATCTTCAGTGACTAGTGAACAATTGAAGACAATGTTTCTAGTCTTCTGATTTTAGCTTTGTGGGATGACTTCTTTTTAGACTTTGAAACATTATTTATTGATTCAAATGTTATAGATATTTGGGACATGATTGAGGATATTCACTTCCTCTTTGATGATAGCTACAACCCACCTAACATCACTTCGTCACTACATTTGTAGGTTTTTCTATAGGTATCTTCATAGTTGTTTGGATTGCTTCTTCTAATTTGGCTTCTTTTGATTCAAACATGTGGACCCTTAAGCAATTTTTTGAGGAACTCATATTGAGACCTATTCTATTGAGGGATTTTCTTCTATATTCACCATTGGATGCATTTCTTCCTAAGGGGAGGAACAATGCTTTCTGATTTTAAATCGTCTTCAACATTCTTCTTCTAGCATTCACTTTTGGAAGAGGAGCTACTTCCTAATGGAGGGGGATAAATGGTCTCTTATTTTATCTCCTATGGGGGATCTTGATTGTACTTACCTGACCAAAGAAAAACTTGGGGGGACATGTTGAGTCCTACTTTATTTTGTCACATGTACACTTTTTTAAATTTTTTTCTCTATTTTGGAGAGTAAATTTTTCTCATGAGGTTTTCTCCATTTCTCCAATTATGAGAGATTATTTGATTTTTCATAGGTACTCCATCAAGCCTTGTAGCCAAGACCCATTTTACATCTATCATTGCATTATTCATTAGGTTTTTAGCTTCTCCCTAAGTTGATCTTAAGGGGGGTGTTGGAGTAAATAGGTATTATCATCATTATAATCTTATATACCCTCTATCCTATCTATTACATCTTATTTCTTATCTATACCTATATCTTTAGTTTGGGACGTGTCCCTTACAAAATGTATCCTTCCTTTGAGAGGCCTAGTTGGCCTTGGGATTCACATCCTCTTTGTGATCGTTTGTGGTAGGATCTTCTACTGATCTAGAATTTTGTTATTTCACTTACCTTGACAATAGAGGGTAAATTTATTATGTTCCAAACTCCAAGGACAATCAAAACCATTATTGCAATGAGATATCTAATGGTAATAAATGCAATAAAAAAATATATTGTAGAGGAAGTGGAGTATTTAATGGCACATATTTTAAGTGTGGAGCTAAAGGATACAAATAAATTGAGTGCTAACAATCAAAAGGAGGTCATTATAGAAGATATACAAGAAATACAATATCCACATATGTTGATGAAAAGGTTTATTCCAATGGAGAAAAAGTAGTTAGACCAAAACTGTGTCATTGTTGATGATACGATTTTTTTCAAACTTATGCTAATTAGAATTGCACTATCTTGAATGGTTTTCATCATAGGTTTCATGGATTCTTCTATTGTCTTATGCATGCATTGGGATGTGATTGGCGTGAAACTTAAAGGTAGATATTCATGACATGAATTTGATGGGGGATATCATGTTCTTTGACCTTAGAGATTGTGTTTTTTTTTATCAAACCAGGTGTGGTACATGATGTCCATGTCATGGTTTTCTCCTACACACTCTATTAGTAATTTTTTTCCCCTAATTTTAAATCTATGTAAGGGAATTTGATATTCATAGGAAAAGGTGGGGTTTTTTTATCTATATTGGAAAATATCATCTGGGTCAAGTTGTATTTCATGTATAACCTTTGTTTATGAATACAACTTAGATTTTTGAATTTGTTGGCCACTTGTAATAGAAATATAAATATTTTTAGAAAAAAAAATATAAGACACTGCTTTATTCTTGTCTTTCAATCTATCTCGGGGGATTTGAGGAAACAATAAATACATATTTGTTGTATTTTATATCAAGTCTCTATTAGTTTGCGTCCAATCAGTGTAGTAAAACCTTTCATGACATGGAAGTGTATTTTGTGTGAAAATCTTTCAAATTGGTGTGTGAAGATTTAACACTATTTATGGATCATTAAGTAGAGATTGCATTAATGGGAATAAAGGAATTTGAGGACTTGAGCTTTGTAAGACAAAGCCAAGTAAATGAAACTCATTTGAAAAGTAAGGGTATGCAGTGTTGTTAATGTTTTCTTTAGGGTAGGTTCTATTTTTCAGGAATAGGCACCAATCTCATGGGAAAAAGGATGACCACCCACACCATTTAAATCAAGAAAATATTTACATGTTTTATTTTTATTTTCTTTATTTTTCCATTATACATAGTTTATCATTACAAACCTCTATTAAATCTATTGTGACCCATTGACTATGAAAACCTTAGAGAACTTTGTATAATGTAATTTTACTAGGTTGACAATGTTGTAAGAAACTACCATTGGATATTATGAAGGGATTTGTGACCATGTTTATCTTTGGTTTCATCATTAACCTATCTTCCTAAAAGAAGATATTTTTAAATTGAATGTAGTAATCCTTCAAAAGAGCAACAATCATAACTAAAATTTAGAGTCATACTTTGTGAGGATTCATTTTGAAAATTATTTGTTTATCTTTAAAAAAACTATGGGACTACCCTCTTGATCTTTTTAGGGATCAAAGTGTTTGGAAAGGTTCTATAATACTCTTATTCATTAAAATTCTCCAATCTCTAAGTTGAGGATAGTTATCTTAATGTTTGATGAAGCCGGTCACCTTGTCCATATCTTGATAAAAACCTTAGGATTAGGGGTTAGTAAAAAAAGAAAACCAACATCTACACACAAAATTCTTGGAGACTTCACAATATGGGGAGAAAACATAACACAAACATAGGGGACATATGAAACACACAAAATAGGGTTGAATACACAAAAAATAACACAACACTAGCACTAAGAGTGAGAAAAATGCCAAGGATTTGCTAACATGATCATAAGTTATTCTACATGGAATGGAAAATTAAATGAGGATAATTTGTAGTGTCAAAATTATAGGGTATATAATTTATTACCCTACATTTTTTCCCACTTTAGCAAGTTGATTTCACTAAGTGATATAGCTATGCTAAATCATATAAATGAAAGTACTAAAAATAAATAAAACTTGGAGGATAAATAAAAGGATACATTACAATATTAATTAAGGAGTTTCATTCCTCCAACCAAAAATATGCAAAACCGCCTATTAGACAACAATTAATTGCAACACAATGTTAGAAAATAGAAAAATATAAAATAAAGATATTAGAAAAATCTAAAATATACAAAATAAACTGTTTAGAATGTTAAAACATATATATAGAGAATAAATATATATGATATCTTATATGATGAAAAAAAATGAGTGGAATATTTGACTCAAAAATAATAATCTAATGCAGATAGAGAGTAATAAAATACTTGATAAAAGGAATTTGGATGGTTCAATGACTCTATCACTTAGAATTATGAGAATCAATGAATCACTTGTACTAGCATTCTTTGTTGCTAAGTGATTTAGATGTTTGAAAAAATGTGGGATCATTTGGAATAGTGTGCTTTGTCTCTAGGTGATCCAATATATATAGTGGAAAATGAAACTCTCCATGTTGATCAATCACCATTCTCATGCTTTAATTTAGAAAACAAACTGGAAAACTAGAATATTTGTCCCCCCTTAAAATATTGGAAAGTCTCATATGTAAATATTTTAAGGTAGTTTTAAGGGGAGAGAAAGAGGAAAGAGGTCAATGGGAATGATTTATACCTCAAGTGTCAATGGTATGTTTGTACTAGAATAGGAAATAAGACTGTCATGCCACCTAGAATATAAGAAAGGAAAATAGAGATGTTTGTATTGCTACCAAAAAGATAGACCATAGTTACACCTATAATTGTGCCCCCATAATATGGCACTCATTGGATAAAAACACTTGAGTAGGAGAGATGTATCTCTCATATTAGGACAAATGTAATATCAATGGAATAATATATACGATAAGGTTTATTAAGAAAGGTGTAGACAAGTTGGTTGAAGGCTAACATTTTTCTCCTTTAGGACTATGGAATGAATTTTTAGACTACACCCCAGAAAAATAGGGATTTTTTTTTTGTTTACATTGACATTCCATTTGTGCACTATCATCTTAAAATAATAAAAAACTCAAGTATCTTGACCAAAATCTATTTTGTTTGTAGTCAAGACGAAAATATGAATAGTAGGGTACCAAGTACATCCAAATATACATAAAATGAAAGCAATATACTAGTATCAAAAATAAAATGAGAGAGAAGAAAGCAAAAAAAATCCTCCATGTAGTTGTATTCCTCTAAGTTTTTGTGTCTAGGACAAGAAAAATCTTGGGGACTACTTGGGAGCTTACATTTAGGTCAAGCCCTATTTTGATCTTACAACTGCAAAATACAAAGATGAAATTGGAGAGTTTTTTTTCTTATCTAACATACATTTAGGAATAATATAAAAATTAAAATGATCTATAAGTATTAAAATCTAAGGTCTACAAGTATGTAATACTCTAGTGTGTATGCATTTTGATAATAGGTCATGATAGCTCCAATAGTGCTAAAGGAAAAAGTGAAATACTAAACAATAAGGAAAGAGAGATGGATATACATAACAATAAATAGATCATAATAATAATGGAATGTGCTCACAAGGGTAAGAAAGTACAATAAAATATTGGAATGCTACAAGATGTCATGGAGAGCTAGAAAAATAAGAGGGGAATGCTACAAGATGTCATGGAGCTCGCATGAGGTATCATATTGTTGCATTGAGGAATGCGAATCAATGTTGGAAGAATAAGAGGGGATCCAATTTTTACTCAAAAAATAAAGGTGACTATTTGGATCTTAAGGAATATGTAGATGATAGTTACAAAGGAATATTTAGAAGTTAAATGTTGTTAATAAGTCAAAAATGGACATTGTATGTAATGCTACTTTTCTATAGAGTATAAAATTAGATAGATTTAATATATAAGAGTTAACTTTATATGACAACAAATTTAGTAATGGTATTATCTAAGTTTAAATATTATAAAGTATATTTATAATTTAAAACAAATGCACAAAAATGATTGTTTATCAATATTAATTAGCTTAAGACTTAAGCCCATTAAGATCATCGTCATTAATATATAAATTGACATCCACCAATATGAACATGATATAAAAGGAACACATAATATCTTTAGAGAATTTTCATTAGAACAAATCCAATTTATTTATAATTGATTATGAATAACTTTTTAATAACAATATGTTCATTAATTATTTGAATTCGAGAACTTGGAATGGTCACTCTCAACCTAGGAAGATTTCTATGATTTTGGCCCTCATATTAATCACACACTCTAGAGAAAGAGTTCCTATTAAAAAAATAACATGTAGCAAAGAAACTACTCAACATGCACAACATAACATGTAACAAAGAAACTTCTCAACATGAGCAACACAAAATTTAATAGAGAAACCTCTCAACAAGCACAAAACAACATGCAATAGAGCAATAATTCAACATGCATAACAAATTAATTGCTCAAAAGGTTTTGGCTAGGAAAATCGTAAGTGTACTCTATACCTTGAGTTGGACACACTCAATGTACCCTTCTCTAATGCCCATAGCCTACTAAAACCACCTTCTTCCTTGAGTGATA
The DNA here is from genome assembly GCA_007258455.2 of Sequoia sempervirens. NCBI lineage: Eukaryota > Viridiplantae > Streptophyta > Pinopsida > Cupressales > Cupressaceae > Sequoia > Sequoia sempervirens. The sequence continues at coordinate 29,086 of VDFB02336915.1, read as the reverse complement.
TCTATGCCTTTTCAAGTCTCACATAAATACTTTATATAACCTTTAAGGGGCGGTTTTCAAACCATCACATAATTTCATTAATTAATAATTAATAATTACAAGTATTCCTCTCTTTTAAAATATTTTTTATAAATATTATTTATTAATATCTATTTTAACCAAAGGATCATATCCTTTATTTTCCAATCTCCCTTTAATACTAAAGGGTTATTTCATAACTTTATTTTTTACTTTTGGGAAAAATTCCTATAACATTATAAACATGTGTCACTAGAGGATATAGTCACATTACACAAATAAAATTACACCACATAACAGTCAAATTATAGCATTCTTGGAGACTTCATAGGATGGGGTTAAAACATTAAAAAATGTAAGGGACACATGGAAACATACAAAATAAGGTTGAACACACAAAAACACAACACAAATTTCTACTAGGATTAGGTAAAATTCCAAGGTTGGGCTAAAATGAACCTTAAACATGCTACAAGGAATGAACACTAAAATGAAGATACTTTATAGGTTCAAAATTGCAGGGTGTATAATTTTTTATTTTAAATTATGTACAATTCTCATACATCATCACTTAGCTCTACTTAACCACATAGTATGGTCATGTACATGGCTACACATACAAATTTTGAATCAAACATATGCACATACACATGGAAGATCAACATCCACATGGTATGCTTACATACACTCATGCCACTTAGTAATCTATATACCCAAAAACATGATAATACAACTAGTACATACATATTTGACACATGGAAACATCCATGTCAGATGTCCTAGCATTATAAATATAACTATACCATTTTTTACATCCACTATCATTTAATCCATATAAGACATGGCATATGCATTGCATACTTGTTAGCATATACATGGAGCCTAGTTGATGGCCTACCTATATTTTTGTGTATAAATTCCTCATTTGAATGTTTTATAAATTAGAAGAGGAACACATTTATTCTCATCTATAACCTTCGTACATTTCTCCAATTCTTTCTAAATATAATTGGAGTATTTATTAGAAGTATTTCATATCTTGAATGTATATATTTAATTTTTATATCTATTTCCACTATGCATCATGTGGTCTTGTTGAATTAGTAGCTAATCATACGGTCTTGTTGAATGAAAACATGATATTACTGGCCCACACTCCACAAGGATGCAGTGAAATATACAAGGAAGTGTGATAGATGCCAGAGGATGGGTCAGCCAACTAAATCTGATGAGATGCCCCTTTACCCCTGGTAGTAATCACTCCATTTGATAAATGGGGATTGGATTTTGTAGGACCCATTGATCCTCCATCAAATGGTAAATCCTATATCTTGGTGTGCACTTATTATGTAACCAAGTGGGTAGAAGTTAAAGCCATGAAACATGCAAGAGATAATAAGGTTGCAAAATTTCTTTATGAGAAAATTTTCACATGGTATGGGGTTCCAAGGGAGATAGTGAATGATCAAGGGGCACAATTTACATCAACCCTTGTCATAACACTAGTTAATGAATATAATGTGAGGCACGGGAAGTCTACTCCTTATTGCCCTTAGGCCAATAGCCAAGTTGAGGTGACCAACAAGGAAATTGAAGCCATTCTGACCAAAACAGTGGATATCCATAGGAAAGATTGGGAAAATAGGCTACCAGAAGCTATTTGGGCCTATTGGACCACCTGGAAAACAACCACAAGCTTCACTCCTTTTGAGTTGTTATATGGAAAGACATCAATGATGGCCTTTGAATTTGAGCATAAGACTCTTAGGACTGCACTAGACTTAGGGATGGATATTTCTAAGGCACAAAATGATAGAATTATGCAATTGAATAATTTGGATGAGATGAGAAAGACAACCTTGCATCACACAAAGGTAGTGCAAAATTAAAGAATAAAGTGGCATGAGAAATTCATAAAGGACAAGAAATTCTAGCCAAGTGATTGTGTGCTCCTTTATGACTCTAGATATCATGATAATGTTGGTAAGTTGCAAAGAAGGTGGCTAGGACCATATGAGGTTGTTGAAGTCTTTCCCAACGAAGTTGTTCAACTCACTACCATTGACCCTGTGAGATTTAAGCTATTTGTCAACGGTCATCACCTCAGGTTGTGTCACGAACCAACTTCCAAGGAGTAATTCATGTAGCAATTCACTCAGCATGCAACACCTAAACTTCCTGCAATTGAAGGAAGCAGACCTAGTGTCCCTCCTTCTAGCTAACCAAGGTACGTAAATTGTCATAATAAAGACTTCCACTTTTATGGGATTCCACATCTTTATTCATCCACCCATCCGCCATAACTTCACTTCATTCCATTTCACTTCGTTGCATCTCCACTTTCATTAATTGCTCAACTGACTTCTTAAAAGGTGACCGGTACTTCCTCAATATTCTTTGCAACAAATATTTCAAGAATTCAGGTACGTGTGCATCAATTTGTTATGTCTTGATTATCTTTTAGTACATTTATTTAATTCCTATACATTAATGTAGATGTTCTCCATAGCTTGTAATTATTCTCCGCCCTGTCAAATCGTCATTACCACCTCGCATGTGAGGACACATGCTCAAATTTAGGTTGGGGGGAGTGTGTATAACATGTCCACGTGTCAGTCCATGTTGGTCCATGTTAGCAAAATTTAAATTGAGCTAATTTGAATTCTGAGTGAAGTGATGGCTCGCATGTGTGGGAATGACACCACACCACTACCATTTTTCTCAATTGTATCCTTTATTTATTACTCCTTACTTCCTTTATTACCTCTGGCATAATCCTAAGACGCCAAAAAGGTAAAGTTTATATGACATTGGCGTTGGGAATTCAAAAGTGTTGTAGGAAGGTGAAATTTGGGCTTTCAGAAAAAGATTGCAGGAAGGGAAACCTTGCAGAGTGCTTGTTTAATTGTAGACAACTGAACAATGGGAGATCAGTTAATTCGAAGTGAACCCACGGTTCATGATGTAGTATTGTAGGATGCACCTTCTTTGGTAGAATTTAGGAATTGTGGATGGCTAGACTATTTCTTGAAGCTCGACAGTTATAATGAAGACATTGCATAGGAATTTGCACAGACATTGGTTTAAGGAAAGGCCATGGTAAAAGGGTTGGAGGTAATAGCTACTGAAGAGAGGATTGAAAAAGTTACAGGGTTGCCTATTGATGGTGAACATTACCTTGTTACCAGAGATGCAAGGTTAGCTAGGGTTGAATTTACTGAACCTGGTGACCCCCCATTGGATGTGGACAAGCAAGGTGTGAAGAGAACCTCTCTGCCTGAGCCGTGGAAGCAAGTAGTTGTCCACATTGTGAAGTACATCACTTGTGAAGGCCACCAGTCGAACCTACATTTTGTGCACTTCAAACTCCTGAATCATATGAGGCATGGGAGAAGAATGAATGTTCCAAACATGTTATATCATCTCCTTTCAATCATGACAGCTAAAACTAAAAAATGTAGGGATAATTTTGTATCCCACCATTGTTTGATCAAATTATTAGTAGAAAAATATCTACATGATGTGTTTGATATGACTTGGGAGGAATTTTTAAATATTGATCAATTTAGACAAGAACATTTGTGACCTAGGGTTTTGCCTCAACCTTGTAGGGTTAGTAGGATATTGAACATTGTTGAAGCCACTCCTGGAGCTTCAACTTTTGGTGCAAGCCCTAGTGTAAACCCTCCTGCAACTGAGCAAACTATAGAGATTAGTTCTTCTAAGGAAAAACATTCAAACAAAGATAGTTCCTCTTCAGACTCCGATGATGATGTTCCTCTTGGAACCCTAATTCAAACTAGGGCACAAAAGAAAGAGGAAGGGAAAAGCTAAAAAGAAAACGACAGAAAAAAATGCCAAGCTCTAAGAAATGAAAGGTTGACACTGTTCTTCCTACAACCGAAGAAAAACATGAAACCCCTCCTAGAAAATTAAGACCAGTTGGACCAGCTACTATTGTGTCTCCTAAGAGAAGCCCTAGCCCTCAAGGAACATCACGAGAGGACACATAAGTCCCAATGGGGTAGGTGAATGTTGAGGAAAAGGAAATTTTTGAGAGGAACAAGTAGATATAAGGTTGGAAGAGCTTGTTGCCATCACAAAATAGGTTGAGAATAAATTGTATGAGAAGAATCAGGAGCTCCCGTAGCAATCAGAATCCCTGTAGTAGGTGCCATGTGAAGTGCAAGAATCAATGCCAAGAAATTTTTTGGTAGGAATACATAAGCTCTTTGATTTTTCAATGCACATGGTAGCCATGAACTTATCGAATGAGATGCAAAGGAGGGAAGAGAAATGGAAAAAGGAGAAACACAGGCTAAAGGAGTAAATTATAAAGAAAGATGCAGATATTGAAGAGAAGAATATAGAAATTGTTGCTTTAAAGGAAAAGGTGGAAAATGTAGCAACCTTAGTACCTCATATGTTAGAATGCATGACTCCTCCAAGGGTCTATCCTCTATATTTGAAGGAGAGTAATCTTTCTTTTAAATTATCAGGACTCATTTCAAGTTTGAATCCTTCCATTGAGACTTCTCTTGAATATTTTTAGGCTTATCAGATTGTTCCTCCTAAAGTGAAAAATTTGTTGTGTGAACTCTATTTGCATAATTATATTGTGTCCCAAGATCATGATTGGAATCCATTGTTGTATGTTGGGGATCTCCAATTACATTTATGTCCTAGATACAAAATGAAATTAGTTGGGGACAACAGTTCAAGACTTATAGGAAAATAGAATCCAACACTCCCCTGCCCATCAGGGCTAAATCTAGAAACCCAAGAGACATTTTCAGGGAATGGCACAAATTTCTTTACCAACCAAGCTATAGCAGTAGGATCCTTCCTGTGAGAGAAGCATATTACAAAGAATATGAGAAGGTAGCAGAAACCATAGGGAAATCTCTAATGGGATATCTGTCACAGAGGTGGAACAGTCTAACTGATGAGTTAAAACAAGTTGAGCCTCACTCTCTGCAGAACTATGCTACAACATGCTAAAGAGTTGATAGATATATATAGATTGGAAGGATGAAGGGACAATTTTAGCTTCCATTAACTTTTCAACTAACTATCCTATTATGGCTTGTGCCAAATTTTAAGTATTATCAGTATGGTTTAGTTGCAGAGAGGAAAAGATGGAATAGGTTGGACAACAAGCAAGGGTTCTATTGGGACCCTAATTCATACATTGCAAAAACTGATGTAGGACAACTGGCAGTTGCAAATTTTAGGGTATTGACTAAGAAAAAGAACAACCCTTCCTTTGCTGGAGGACCAACAAAACCTTAGGTTGGGGGGAGTGATGAGTCCAGTTTATGGCTCAATTTTGATAGAGTTTATTATCCATTTGTTGTAGTTGTCCTAAACTTTGATACTTGGATGTTGACATTTTCATGTTATTTCCTCAAAACCATAGACATTGGGCATAAGCTTATTTTTGTAACCTTTAAATGACATTGACATGTTATATGAACTATCTATGTTAATTTTACATGTGGATTATTGAATGTTACTTTAAGATAGTTATAGATATGCATTTGTTGTGCCTACTAATGTTGTCATGCAGATATAATTAGAGCCTACAAAATTGAGGAAGATTCTGCCAGCTGGTCGTCTACCATAAAGGTCAACAAGGTGATCATTCAAAGGTCAATGGAGGGAAGACTCTTAATGGAGGGAGATTCCTAGTTCAAATCGAAGATTGTAACTGCCTTGTAAATGGTCATAATAGTTTGTTGAGTGAATATAGGAGCTATTTTTATGCTAGATCTACATTAAGGAAAACTGGCTTGACCAAATTCCATGCATGCATAACCTCCTTTCCACTTTCTATGCTTTCCCTAAAGTGGCGTCCTCCTAATTTGTTGGAGTTGATTGCCTTGCTAGGTAGTTAGTTAGTAGTTTTTCCTCCTATAAATAAAACTTGAATGCTCCTTCTCAGAAGGTTGATTAATTTGATGTTGTACTCACATTCTTAGTTTTCAATAATATAGTTATGTTGCTCTATTGTAATCATGCTTTCCAATGAATAAAATGAAGTTATAAGCTCGTTGCATCTGATTTTATATTTGTCTTAAGGGATACTCATCCAAGGGGACCCACTTGGTGAGCATTCCATCCTTTAGCTTAGTTTTTACTTTTTTGTGCAAATAGTTACAAATCTGACAACTGTCTGTTCCTGTAGCCACTAGAATTCCATTCTATGACTGTTCCTACAACCAAAGCAGATGGAATAGTTTCTTGTATGTTTGCTCAGATTTTCATTTCTGTCATGCACTTCAGCTTAGTATAGTTGCTGGTTGATGTTCAACACTTATGTTACTTCTTTCTAAGAAATTTACTTTTAGCATTATGTCTTTCTTAGTTGTAGAATGAATGTGGCTACTATGGATTCCTAGTGCAAATATTGTGTTGACCCATTTCAAGTCTACGTCCCTGGGTTGAAAATTTAAATGCACCTTCATGATGATTAAGATAGCTATTCATATTAGATGTCTAATCTCTGAATCACAACTTTAAAGGCTTAGTTGTTAAATCATTGTAGGAGGCCAATAGAGGGCATGTGCCCTTGGCTCAAAAAGGATCATTTGTGAGTCAGATTCTCAGGCGGTGGTAGACTTGATAAATAGATAACAGTTTGATGATGTTAGTTGGCAACTTGTAGTGGTGGCTAAGCAAATCACTAGTCTTGGAGATTTACTGGATTCTATCACCTTCTCTCATATCCCTCGAGAATGGAATAAGGTAGCTGATGGGTTGGCCAAATAGGCTTCTGAGAAGAATGGGACTTGGTTGGTGGATGATTGGGACAGTTTGCCAAGGGACCTTGCCTAGGGTTTGGAGGTTTGGGTTACAAAGGATATGAAATGTTGCATAAATGCCTCTTGATTTCTTGTATGTTGTTTCTTGGCCCTTTTGGGTTTCTTCTTGCTTAATGTTGTGTATTGCTCTTGTTGATTAATAAAAGTTTTTACCCTCTTTTTATTTAAAAAAATCTTATATATAAAATTATTATAAATAAGCTTATATATAATTATCCCCCATCACCAATTCAAATTATTTGGATTGATTTAATTTTATTATATTTGTAATATATCTTAATATCCATACAACCTCTATTCATAATCCTTCTAAAAATCATGCAATCCCAAAAATGGAATCACTTCTCCTAAATGCTAGGTACAAATCTTATCTCATTCAATCCATATTTACATGTTATTCAAAATGTTATCCTTTTATAAATTATATATTTATCTACACTTATGCATTGTTGGCACATTTAATTACAAAATAGATCATATTGGTGCTAATACAAACTACAAAATTGTAACTAAAAAACATATTCTTGAGTATCTTTGTTGAGTGATTGCAAGAAAACGTTGTAAGACAATTTTTAGTCCATATCTGGGGAAAAAAAAAAATTATCTGGAAAGCATGAAAACCCAAAACTAAAATTACTTATCCTAAATGCTAGCTACAAATCTTATCATATGCAATCCATATTTACGTGTTACTCAAAATATCATACTTTTATAAATTATATATTTATCTACACTCTTATGTATTATTGGCATATTCAATTATAAAAGAGCTCATACTGGTGCTAATACAAGGTACAAAATTGTAGCTAACAAACTTCTTGAGTATCTTTGTTAAGTGATTACAAGAAAATATTGCAAGACTATTTTTGGTCCATATGTAGAGAAATTGAATGAGTAAAAAATTACCTCCATCAAGTCACAAAATGTATCAATAACTCACTATTAACTTACTTAATGTGTTAGAATTCCTTTATTAGATAGTTTAAGGAATTTTTTCATATAAAAATGAAGAAAATTCTTAAGTAACCTATAATACCGATCTAAAGTGATCACTTCTAATGCCTTAGGAAAAAATTCAACCACCATATATTGAGGGAGGAGCTCCTTCATAATAATGGAATATGCCTTTGTATGAGCATTAAGATCTCCATCTCCCTTAAATTTAGGAAACTTGGGTATAGGTCTAGGAAAAATGGTACCCTAATCATGTAATCTAGGGGTTATTTTCAAATGTACTCAAGGTTGGTACCTAGAATCAAGTTATTGATAAGAGGAATAGCATTGTATGTGACCATAAGGGATACATACAATATTATTGTGGAGGTAGGTTTGGAAAATAGTGACGAAGCATGAGGATATACCTAAAGAGGAATTTAGTTAGTAACGATATGATGATAGGGTTGGTAATTATCATTGTGATTAGCCTTGTAATAAAAATTATAATAGGGAGGGAATTGGCTAGGTTCAATATTCAAAAACACTTAGTTCAAAATAATATGTTTAATTTTCATAGTGTGTTTATTGGGTAATGGAGACTCTCGATGTATGTGATTAGCATTGGAGATTTATTGGATTCTAGTTGTCTTATCCTTTCAACCAATATAGAAATGAGAGTATTTGGGGTGATTGTGTTTTGAAATAAAATTGGTGAAAGAAAAAGTTAGAGGATGGAATAGATTGTTCTTTGGAAATGTATTTCATAAGAAAAAACAACTTTCTAAACATATAAAGGATTTACATGACAAAATGGTTGGGAGATACTGTGACATGGAGACTTGTCTAAAGAAAAAAAATTAAGAGGGGAATGATGAATATTAATGAGAGGAGAAGATTATTTTTTGAAGCAGAAATATAGGATTCAATGGTTTACCGAAGGAGATAAGAACACTAATTTCTTTCACTAGTCTACCCTTAAGCATAAAAATGTTATTAGAAGTTTAAGTAATTCAGATGAAACTATATTAAGTTTTGAGAAGGAGATTGTTGATGTTATTGTTTCTTTCTTCTAGGAGAATTTTATAGACAACTCAAGGGCTTATTAAATGAAATTTTAAATGTGATTGTAAATGTGCTCAATGTAAGGGATAATGTTGAAATGGTGAAAGATAGCTTTGTTGAGAAGTGAGTGATGTTGTTTTCCCTTTTAGAGCCTTTAAGGCTCTATGACCTAATGAATTTCCCCTTGCCTTCTTTCAAGAATTTTTGGAGATCATTAGCAATGACTTGGTTGTTGCTACTAGAGACTTCTTCAAGTCTAGTAAAATTTTGAAACAAATTAATTATATTTTCATTGTTCTAGTGTCAAAAAAGGAAGAAACCAATACATTGATGGATTTCAAACATATAAGTCTTTGTAACATAATTTACAAAAAAAATCTTAGTTGATTGTTAATAGAATTAAGCCTTTGATGCACCTGTTGATCTCCCAAAATTAAAAAAAGGCTTTATTTTGGGAAGAAATTTTTTAGATGTTATTCTTATTACTCGTTAAATTTTTCATTTTATGGAGAATACTAAAAAATCAAATATGGTTATAAAATTAGATATCTCTAAGGCCTACAATAGTGTCTTGGCCTTTTCTACTTGTGGTGCTCTAGAAGTTTGAGTTTCAAGGGAGGATCCTTTAGTTGGTCAAAGGATGTGTGACTATGCCTTAAGTGTTATGTGTTGGTAAATGGGATTCCTAGGGGTTTTTTCTCTTATGGTAGAGGATTGAGATAAGAGGATCTAATCTCCCCTTATCTTTTTATCTTTGTGGTTGAAGTCCTTGGTAGGAACTTCCAAAGGTTGATTGATTCTAGAAAATTAAAGGAGGTTAAAGTTACTTCTTCATTACCTCCCTCTTCTCATCAATAGTTCATGGATGATACTATTCTTTTTGGTGCCACCTCTATAGTGGAAGCTAAACAATGGAAAACCTTGTTGGATAACTATGCTAAAGATTTAGGACAATACATCAGTTATAATAAGAGTTTCTAGTACCTTTTAATTCCGGTGTTGCTCTTAAAAGCATGATTGTTAGAATTTTGGGTTGTCAATAGGATGCTCTTCTTGCTACTTATCTTGGCATGCCTTTGTCTACCAATAATTTGTCAAAAAATTATTAAAATATATTGTTGAAAGGGTTCAGAAGAAATTGGTTGGATGGAAAGGAAAATTATTGAGTCAAGTTGGAAAATATCAATTATCGAAAGCTTATCTTCAAAATGTCCATGTGTATTATTTCTCTCTTTTCAAGATTCTAGATTTCATCGCTGAAAGGATAGAGTAGATTCAAAAAAATATTCTTTGGACTGGTACTGAAGAAAAGAATATGATTGCTCTAGTGAATTGGGAGAAGGTTTGTAAATCTTAAAGGAAGGGGGGCTTAGGGATAAGAACCTTGTAACCTTTTAATAAATCTCTATTTTCTAAAGTTGGTTGAAACCTTATTAATAATGATAAAGATTGGGGTTGCATTGTTAAAATTAAGTATGTGGAAAAAATGGACCAATGTTGTTTCCTGTCTTCCCCCTCTCTTCTGGCCCATGTATATGTTATTTAGAATAACTTGTTGAAGATTAGAAACTTGTTAAAGAAAGGTTTGTGCTAGAGGGTGGGAAATTGAAAGAGGGTTAATTTTTTGAATGATAAGTGGATATAGGGTCCTTTACTATCCTTGATCAATACCTTTTTAGAAATAAAGGAACATCTCATACTTGGCTTAATGGTGAATAGTTACATGGGTATATACAATGGAATGGATTAGAGCCTAAATGGAAATATTCGGTTTATAGATTAGGGGGAGGAAATATGGAATGGAAGAAGTGATAAATCAATTGAATCAAGCCATAGGAGAATGTATATTTTGTTGTTTATCTAGAAAAGATGAGTATGTGTGGACCCCTAATCCCGCAGGTGGTTTTTTGGTTGGGTTTGCCTACAGTTTAATTATTAAAGATAATAGTGATTCTTCTTTTTATTTGGCCCTATCTTGGAACCATAAGGTTCTCCCTAAGATTATTTGTTTTTGGTGGGATGGATTACATAATAGAATCCTTACTATAGATACTTCGTTTAAGAGGGGATTTCATCTTGTTAATAGGTTTATTTTATGTTGTGAAGATGAGGAAACAATGGATCATCTTCTTCTCCATTGTACTTTTGCTAGGAATTTTGAGAGGAAGCATTGGACAAGCTAGAATTTAACTAGATTTTTCCTTCTAAGTTGAAATAATTTGTTACTAGTTGGAATCAAAATCCCCCTTTTCTTCATTCTGTGATTAAGGAAATCTAGAAACATGTCCCTCTTCATATAGACTACAGTCTCTATTAGGAAATAAAAATCAAGGTTTTTTAGAGAATAGATGAAGAATAACATTGAAGTGTTTTAGAGCATAAAAATGGTCTTCAAGAAAATGTTAATGTTGTCAAGTTAGGAAATGATAGAAAATTGCCTTATTTCCTACAGCTTACAATAAAGAAAAATGGGGGGTTAATCAAGATCTTACTAATGTTAATTGGGGAACGACTCTTTTGAGAAAAAATGTTAAGTGGATGTTCCCCTAGAAGGGATGGGTCAAATTAAATTTTGATGGATGTTCCAAGGGAAACCCTAGAATGGTTGTTGCCATAGGTGTTATTGGAGATGATAAAGGATGTTTGATTGAAGGATATGCTAGGAATATAGGGTGGAAAACTAATAATGAGGCTGGAATATAGGCATTATGGTGGGATATAAAAAGAATTAAGATGTCGAGTCATATGAAAGTGGAAATTGAAGGGGATTCCAAATTAATAATTGAACTATTGCAAAATCCTAGTTCTCCTCCTAAGAAGATAAGAAATGTCATTGAAGACTATATATCTCTCCTACAAAATTTTACCCAAATCAAAGTTAGGCATTTTTACAGAGAAGGAAATCATGTTGTTGATGTTATTTCCAATATTGCTCTTAATTTTTAGGATTGAAAGTATTGGAAGTATGATATGGAGCTCATGATTAAGGTTAAGGTGGTTCTTTCTAATGAAAGGAAAAATAATCTTTTTATGGGTGATAAAAGGAAGATTGGGATTAAGCTTATAATTTGGTTTTTTAATAATATTATGGTTAATAATCAAGGAGAGAAAAAGTATAGGTTGGATAATCTAAAATTTGAGAGAATTATTTATTTGAAAGGATATTTAATCTTTTAGACCGAGGTTTGGACTATGATAAATGATTACAAGGTGGAGAAGTTTTTTTCATTTATCCTTGTGTCACTTTAAAGATATTAAAACTTATAATAATTTTGTTAAGTTTGGGGTGATAAAAATCACATCAAGGATGGTGGAATTAAAGAAAATATTTGGGAGAATTTTAGAACTTGCAAGTGAAAGTAAGCCAATGATGGTTATGTCAGTAATTTTTATTATGGATGGTTTTTTAATGAGATTATTTCAGGTTTCTCTCATGTGATTAGGAGAAAGAAATGAACGAGGTATTTCATTAAAAGGTGGTAGGGATTAATGTGTTATCCTATTAGTTTTAGTTGCAAATGTGTTTTCCTTTGCATTATGGGTTGTGGGTTTCGTAGTGAGCAAACAAGAATGGGTGGATAGAGGCTTAGAGTTGAGCCGATCTCTCGTGCTGCTCTAAAACAAAATGTGGAGTTATGAGAAATCTTTGGAAAGGGGAGTTTCACCCATTTTTTATGCAATGAGAGGATTTAAAGATAATTTAACCTCTTAGTTTATAAATTATTGGAAGAAAGGAGATGTAATTATGGGAAGAGTTAATGTCACTATTACAAAGGGGCTAATAAGTAAGGAAATTGGTCTTAGCTATGATGGATCAAAGGTGAAGAGAATAAAAAAAATAAGCTACCAAAGTTACAATGACACCTTCCTTGGAAAGGAGAAAAGATAGAGGTTGCAAAATAGTTATAGAAGAGAGGAGTTGCTTGTGCCTTGGCCAATGGTGAGTTTGCATATTATGAATAATTTTACTTTAGAAGGAAGGTTTAGAATTGTGCATGGCTATCATTTTACCCTCCTCAACCATTTGAGACATGGAAATATAATAAGTCTACCTTTTTATCTATTGTAATCTTTAGAAAAATGTATTAATGAGGGAGTTTATGCTCCCTTGCACTAGGTTTGATTAATGCATTATATCAATACTCCTTAAGTCTCACCCCTACTAAAAACCCTAAAGTCAAAATATCAAATGTAAAGATAAATTTGATTGAGGATGTTCCTTCAATCAGTAACCCTAAGATCTCTAAAAAGTTGATAAAGGAAAAAATAGTAGCTCGTTACCCTAGGTAAGGTGTTGAAGGTCAATAACCCCACCCACTCTAAAAATATGGGAACCACTCCTCTTAATATCCCTAGATCTGCTACTCTCAGTAACCTTAGTTCTACTAAGAGAAGCAAAAATAATTTTTCATTTGTTGATAACCAACTAAATGAGGAAAAAACTATGTATCCTTCCCCCACCCCTAATAGAAAAACCTATGTTGGCATTTAGGACAAGCTTAGGATTGAGAAGAAAGCTAAAAAAATCCTTCTAGCCTAATATAGGGATTATAAGTGCAAAAAGGGGATTAGTAAAAATAATGAAGCTAATTCCTTGGGGGAGACTCTTATTGATATTTAGATGGGGAAGAGTTTGTTAAGGGTGAGGAAGATTCTGACACATGTGTGAAAGAAAATGTGGGAGGTAGAAGGACTGCTAGACTAGCTAAGGCCTATGTAAATTATGATTTCAATTTGGTTGAGAAGAAAAGAAAAAAATTGAAGATAGATTATGATGGGGAGCTTAATGTGGAAGAGAAGGATGAAAATACTTCTTCAAATGATTATCCCTCCTTTGAGGAGATGGTTGTCCTACCCCAGTAGTATGATGAGGATGCCTCTATTTCTATTTCACCCCAGAAGGAGATGAATGACCTTGCTTTTGGGGGTGAGGAGAAGTATGAACTTGATGAAGAGAAAACCATTAATGAGAATGATCAAGAGTAAATTCAAGGACACGTAGAGGAGGACGAACAAGTAGAATAGTATGAGGATTCTTTGTACTCCATATACACTAAATTGGAAGACCTCAAGAAAATAATTGGAAACATGGAAATAAATAATAAAGAGGAGGAATGTAAGATTTGTGATGATAAATGGGATAATGTTTATAGTACTTTGAGTCTTTACCAAAACAAAGTGTTAAAAAAAAGAAATCCTTTTGTGATATAATCAAAACAACAAAGGGAATAATGAAAAGATATGTGGTTGGTATGGTTACAAGGAAGTCGAAGATCAAGAAAAAGAAGAAACAAGACATTGTGGATGAAAAACAAGAGATATTCAAGAAAATTGAAAATACAAGGCGAACTCTAGAGGTTTCTTGCTAGGAGTCGATGGAATCCCTACAAAAAATATTGGAATTATCTTTGTTTGTTAGTTTTTGTGTTTTCCTGTGTTGTCTCTATAGTGTTGTTTCTTTGTTGTTAGTTATTTTTGGACTAGTCTGGTGACCAATTAAGTTGTTAATATCTTTGAACTTCTATGATTAACTTTTTGTAATTGGGATCAATGCCCTTCCCTACTTATTTTATCAAAATCTAAAGTCTAAGTAAATCAATCAATCATAGCCCTCAAATGCCCTACAATTGGTCATACTCATAATAAATATGTAGTGGAGATATTAAGACATGTCAAATATTTAAGTGGAAAATCTTTATTAGTCCACATGCAAAGAGGTGACTTTGTGAGTGATTTACATGGTGGATTCCTATAAATTTATACATATGTAGAGATGATGAGTAAGAACTACTAAGGTACCTCTCAAGCTTCCCAAATTGTAGCAAGCACTCTTGGTATTTTAGTAAGATTCATAATTGTTAGTCTTTGTGGAGACTCGACATTGATATATACATATATAAAGATGAGAAATGAACTCTAGATATTTTTTTGAAGTATGAGCTTTGACATATTTAACTTATACACTATAGTTGGAAACTAGTCATTTATATCCACATATAATAATAAGGAAGGTGGGCCCACTGGGATGTAAAAATATTTTGATCACCATTCTAAAATAGGTCAACAATTGTTAGACTTGTTAACATTGATGACTCCTATTACAATTAAAATTATGGTATGTGATTATACTTAATTATGCAATTGAACCAACTACTTGATTAAGTCAATCAACCACATGTTGGTCCTAATTTAGACCCAATTTGACTAAATAGTTCTAATTAATTTATGGGCATTGACAATCCTCACTTGAACACTAAATTGGAGAAAACACTCAAATTGTGTAATTAGGGCCATGATTTTGGTTAACTAAGTCCCATTGTGCACTAAGTGATTGGAATGTGGTTGTTGATATTTTGTGGGCATTGTTACATCTCATGGAAATATTTTATATCATTACAAGAAAATACATTTAATAAAACATGTTTGGGAAGAGAGGAAGGATTAGTGGAAAATAGTTTTGGTGAAGAACGGTGTATTGTATATCAAGGCCTATGTATGGAAACCAAAGGCCATATTTTTTCTCCTCAATTGACTTGAGGCAAGGTTAAATGCAAGAGCCCAAAAATTGAACTTTTATTTTTATTTTTTCCTCTATCAAATAAAGGATTGAATTACATTAATTATCAATAGATTAAGTACCAAATGACCAAAAAGAGATGTTGGTATTAGTAAGTGATTCAAATGAAACATGCTTATTTCTTCCCAAAAATTAAATTTAAATCTTTTAATTAGGTAGGAAATGGGTGATTAAAGATGAAGAAGTGGCGTTTAGAATATTTTGTGATTCCAAAAGTGTCATCCTAATAAGATAAACTTGTAACGTTGGTTGTTGATTGATAAAATATTGAATCATCAAAAATAGATTGTGGGTTTGATAATATGATTTAAAGGAAATATACTTATTTATTCTAAAAAATAAAATTTGAGCTATTTGACCAAGTATAACATTAATGGCGGGAGATGATACTAAAAAGTTTAGAACACTTCATGACTCAAAATGGTACCCCAAGGAGGTAGATAAACAATCCTTTACATAGGCCAAATGTATATCTACAAGAAATTCCACAAAGAATGTAGACACATTATTCCTTCACTAGATATGTTGATGATATGATTGACTTCAATGCTTTTTATGTTGAATTGTGTGATTAAATAGACAAACATGTTTGAAACTAAACTTGTGATTATTATTGCAATATATAACCTTTTCTTACAACTAAAAATAACAAACATAAATTATTTCAAGTTGAACAAATCTATCTTATGATAAAAAAAAATCAATTATTGATAGTAAAAAAAATCTACATCCTCCATGTTTATTCATCTTTACACGAGCTAGTAAGTAATATAGTATTCGTCTAAATCATCCTCTACTTTATTAGCCTATATTATAATTTTCTACATGAAAAGTAATGAAAATGAGGTACAATTAATCATTTTATTAGTGTTGCAAGCTCTATTGTCATTTTTAGGGCTCTACATTATATATTATTTATATGATTTTAAGTGACAAATCTTATTGATTTTTAAAATTAATAAATTTTGTAAATGTTAGGCAATAAGGATCAATAATCAACACATGGTGGTGATTTCATGGAAATTATGATTCCAATAGTAGGCGAGAATTTAATGGTAATGATGAGTATGACCTTAAATTAAAAGTCTTATTATAAATTTTATGCAATTAGGAGACAATCATGCATATATTGTTGTGATAAAGTAATCTTATATAAAATTTAATAAATAATGATGGGGCAATTTGATACTCAATTAAATATTAACAAATTGTGATGATTTAACACCCTTTAGAATTCAAAATATTTACCAAAATTTAAAACCTTAATTTAAATTTTCATCTATTACTGAAAATTCACCATTTAAATAATCCATGTTAGAAATCATGTTAGAAATCCTTAAGAATACCATTAATGAAGTGAAGTGAAATTTGGTGGTTATGTATATTATTGATATATAATAGCTAAGCCATCCCTTGTGAAAGAATACTTCAAACTAAGAGATAGAAATGATGGAGTCAATTTTATATGTTGAACTTGGTCCATCATGGAATAATGAGAAGGGGAGCATAGTGTAGTGTTGGTGCTAAATGCAACTTATTAATTCCAACTCATTAGGTTTTCTCAATCTATAGATTAAGATTTTGTGAGGCACTAAGATTGTGTGGTGCACCGTTGGTTCATGTATAATTTATTAAGTAGGTGCATATACATTTATATAGATCTATTAGTAGATTTTATTTTATGTTATTTAGTTTATATTAAGTAGGATCATATTTATTTATTTTAAATCAATTTTAATGTAATTTATATTTATAAATGGGGTTTAAAAAAATTATTAGATACAAATAAATAATTAAGAAGTGATAGTGATGTGATAATAAATTGTATTAAATAGTTTTTTTAATATTATTATTGTGATTTTTATGGATGAATAAAATGCAATCATAGAAAACATTAATTAAGTGGTCATTTTCTTAATAATATTAATTAAATTTTAATTTAATCAGTCACATTATTAATTTTAATACAATGTCATATTGATAAGTTTAATTCTTCAAGATTTAAAAAAAATGTTACATCTTCTTATTAAAGATTTGGAAAAACACTTAAAAGAGAAATATGTTATAAATAAAATCTCATCAAATAACTTATAGTTTCAAGATCATAAAAAATCATTATGTAAACTATTTTCTTTTTGTCTTTCAATATTTTCTCACTACCCAATGTTTTTAATTAAAAATTCACTCTAATTCCCCCTTATAATTATATATTTTAATTTAAACTTTTAAAAGGGTTCTATTAAATAATGTTCCTCTATGAGAAAATTTGGTAGAGCTTCACACAAAAATAAGTGAGTGAAAAATAGAGGAGAGCTTAGGATTGACAAAGGAAACACATTGGTGATTATAAGACCTCATGAAGTGTTGGACATAAGAAGTAGAAATAGTGATGGAACAATTGAGGTGACAGGGTCCAAGGTAACATGTGGTGGGCCAATTGAACTCAGGAGTGATGATAGTGGTGATGCAAGGTGGAAAGAGTGGTTCTTTTATTCAACCCAAAGGGGGTGAAAAACTCATCAAAAATATCACACCATCCTAAGAGTAAAGCTTGAGGACTTGGTTATTTGGTCCTCCTATGAAAACTATGCAATTTATTGTCAATAAATTAGGGATTTAAACCTTCGTGGATCATTTGATTCATCTCAAATACAAGATTGTATGATCTAGGGGAGAGGGGCCCATAATGGAGCAAGGCCTAAGAGTGGGGATGGAAGTAGTCCTCAGTGGGCCCCATAGTGGAGCACTTTAATATCCAATTGCAAAACACTTTTTATCCATAAAGTATGCAAAGTGAAAAATCATGTGATGCCACATCAACACACCAATAAAACATGACTTAGTGCACCACTATCGGTCTCACTTTTTTTTTGGGCCTTTTTGGATACCTCAACAAAAAGCATGTTGATGTGGCATCATATTTGATGATGTGGCTCTAAAACGAAATATAGAAGCACATGAGTTGCCAAATAAACTAATGTACAAAATTGAGAGTGATTTGAAATTTCCATGTAGGATTTTGAGAAATGCGAAGTTATGGTGCTCCACTATGGGCCCCTCTCCCCTATATATACATTAGGAAAATGTTCAAATAGTTAGTTTTCAATATATTACTTCTAGGTTGAATGAACAAAAAAATCAATATTTTGTGCCCCATGAGTTCCTAATCATCAACCAATTAGTAGAAAGTAAATTTACAACACATTACACATGGAAAATTTAGGAAATGACACCTTGTACAATCAAGTATAGGTAATATATTGTGTTTTGTATATATATTTAACAATTATGTTTATTACCCTTAAAGATTTACACTAACATTCATTTCTTTAACGGCGTGCTCGAGCGAGAAGGGGAGCAAGCTATGTTTTTCAAATTCCTCTGATGCTGCTGAAGATGGGGGTTCCGAATCAGAGGTTGACGATGATGATGGGTGTTTGCTGGGGGTTTGGCGGATCCGGCCTGCTTTGGAAGGCTATCGTTTGGTACTTTCTGAGCCGTCTCCATTTCTTCTGGGGGTGTTTGTTGTCTCAGCCGTTTGGTTTGTGGGAGCCCTGTATCCAGCCTTGTTGCCTTTTTTGTTTGACATTCTGTGGATGGTTCCTTTGGGAGGCATTGGAGTGATTGCTCTCCTGTCTGAGAGTGTTTTGCCTTGCACTTGGTGCTCTCTGGTATGCTTCTTCTTTTGCCTGGCTTTTGCCCCTGCTGCGGTTGGTTGCTTCGGGTTCGTCTTTTGTGTTGGTTCCTGGCCTTGTTTGGGTCCCTGGTGTTGGTATCCGTCTGTGTTTGGGAGTGTTGTCCCCTCTCAGGTTGTTGGCTGGTCGGCCTTGGATTGGCAGTTTTTCCTTTGCTCAAGTCTCTCTGCTTTCGGTTTCTCCTTTCGAGTGAGAATCGCTGACGTGCCCTGTTCAGTGGATGAGAGATCGAGCCCTTGTTTTGTTCTTCCCCTCTCTCTTGCTCTCCATATCTTGGTTAGAGACCATGGCTTTGTGGGGGGTCGTGACTTCTCAAGGTTTTACTTCTCTATGTTGGTGCAGGGGTTAGTTTTCTTTTTGTGATTCAACCTTCTACTGTCTTGGTGAATGTTGGGTTCATGCTATTGGCCTCTGGAGTGGCTCTCCCGGTGATCTCCAGATCTGCTTTCACTCCTTTGGAGTTTGGTTTATACTGGCAATTGAGAATGCTCCTCTTGGGGTGGAGGAGCCCCTGTCTTGCTTTGAAGTGGTTGGGGTCTTGCTTTGGTCCCCTCTTGTTCAACTGGTTTGTGAGTTTTATGTATTGCTATGGTTTTTTGTGTTGCAATGCTTCTTTGGCTCCGGCTGTTTGGGGTGTTGAGTTTGTTTGGGATATGTTTGCTCAAGATTCTTGGTTGATTGAACGATCTTATATTACTACTATGTTGGTGGAGGGTGCTTTAGCCTGAAATTTTCTGCTGGTTGAGTTGCTTCATATTTCTTTCTTTTGGTACCTATTGCTCATGTTTCCATGGGATTAGGTGGGTTTTCATTTTACCGAAGTGTCAGCTTCGTATAGGGTGCTACATTTGGGGTCTCCTATAGAGGTGGAGATAGCTCCTACTGAGGTGGGCCCTCTTTTATTGAGATGGAGATGGTTATTGTAGTTGCAGTGGGTTGTCTCTTTTCTTTCTGCTAGTTCCTTTTGAGGTGGAGCTTTTCTGGGTAGGAGATTGTTAACTCTTGTAGTTTTGTTTCTCATTTCATTCTCTCCTATAGAAGGGATCTCTTTCTTATAGAGGTGGAGATCAAGTTGGTGCATTGGATAGTTTGGTGCTTCAAGCTGACTGTTGTTTTTTTGAGTTTTGTCGTGTTCATGGAACCCCTTTTTGAGAAGGACAGGGGTTTTTACAGGAGCTATTGTTTTAAAGGTGTTGTTATTTGGAAGGTGCTACTTTATGGAGGCGTTGAAGTTCATGTTGTCTTGGCCACCCTTGGGGGGGATGTTGTTATGGGCTGCTGTTTTTACAGCTTGATGGGTGGCTTGTAGGCTTGTTATGTTAGTCGTGCTCTTAGCCCTGGGTTCTCTCAAGATGTATTGATGGGCTTAGTTGTCTTATGGTGGTTTGGGTTTCAAGATATGCTAAATCCTGTTGGTAAGGGTTTGATGTATGGTTTGTCTTACCCACCATTGGGGTGGTTGCTATTTCAAATTGCTATTTTGGCAACAATGAGGGTGGCTTGTTGGCTTGTTATGTTGGCTGTGAAGCTTGATTCGAAGAATATTTGTGGTTCAAGTCCCTGTAGGCCTATTTTGCTAGCCATGAGATCTGTTTTGTCATTTGGTCCCATTTATTTCTCTTGTAAAGGTTTGAGGGTCGTCTAGTTTTTTTCACCCTTGGGGTGACTGCTATTTTTTGTTTGTTGTTCTACAGCTTGTTTTGGCTTGGTGGCCTTTTCTACTGGCATTGTTGTTTGTCCTACTTTTGTTGATTAGCTAGCTTTGATTGCAATTTCTTGTTGTTGTTTCATGTCTTTTTGTACTAATTGTTAAATCTTTCGTGATGTAAAAGGGTCAGGGCCCTTTCAAAATCCTTGCTTACCTAATAAAAAATAATTATGTTTATTAGAATTTCATGATAATGATGTTCTAAAAGATAACTTTTGTAAATTGAGTATGTGTCAAACTATTTGAAGTGTCAAAATATTTTCACCTTTGGAAAGGTTACAAGTTTGAGCAACTTTATCCATTCCCCCACTCAATCAAGATAGCCTCATGTTCACATGTGACCATTTTAGTGGTTTAAAATTGTACATATTAGGACTAGAACATGACCAAGTTATTGAAAAGCAAAGGGTAGTGAAGGAAATAAAAATATCCATGATCAATAAATTCATTTTTCAAATGGTCATGTGTTAATATTCCACCTCCTGATACTCCATTACAAACATTGGCCAAGCTAAGTGGGTTTTTCAATCAAACAAGTGAGACCCACATAAGCTAGTTGTAGAATTATCTCTCTTTGTTGGATCCCTTTAAATTCAAGGATTGAAGATAACTTGAGAATGATCAAGAATAATCAAGCTCAATTAAGATGAATGTGATAATGAGAAATGAATTAAGAAAAAAATAACTAAGACATTTTTTTGTCAAAATAATGGGCCAAAATATGACATGTTCTATTCAAGCTTTCCAACCTTGAAGGTTTTCACACAAAAGAGGGATGAGTTTATCAAGATCAATGAATTATCTACCATTCTCACCAATGATCAAATTAAACTAATTCAAATTCTTTAAGAAATATATTAATTTTGTGTCTAGTCTTAAGAACAAGAAATGCAATTTTGGGGTTCAAACACAAATATATTTTTAACACTTTAGAGGTTGATTTTAGCCCAAAATAATGTCAAAATAGACCTTAGATGTAGAAATTGGGTTATGGTGAAATAAATCTCTTCATGATCTTCAATTTAAAATAAAATGGATCAATGGGTTTCCTAGATCAAAAGTTATGGTCTCCAAAATTTGGGTCTCCCACATTAGAAATGTAAGATCATTTATGATGTAGAAGAAATATATAAGAGGGAATTCACTTGTTAACCAAATTATGATGAATATTATGACACATAATAAATTATTTTTTAATAGAGATAATGAAGCCAAAATAGAGTTCCTAAGTTGGTGAGTGAATTATGATGAGCTTATGACAAGAGTAAGGAATATGTTATTTTTAGCCTATGGACTCATCTTGGAATTCAAGCTTTGAATTTCAACGTAGAATTTAGGTATCATATTTTGGGTCTTTTTAGCTCATGGTTTCCTAACTACTATTTTATAATTTTATTTATTGTTTCTCCTATCTATTAAAAGTGCTTGAGATGGAGGTTTCATAGTGAGTTTTCTAGGTATTGTTGTTCTTTTATAATTTATCCATATCTCTTGTTGGTGATACTCCTATAAAGTATTAGAATCTATAAATAATTGGTATTCTAATTGTTATCCTTACTCCTATTGAATAGTGTTTTGCTTACTCTATTTAATGAATTAGTTTGAATTTAGTAGACATCTCATTTGTTGGTAGTTGTGCTCCTCTTATTATCCACATTCCTTCACTTGGTATTTAGCGTATTACTTCTATGATTTAAGACACCACATCCTCTCTAAATGATGTGATATTCTAACCAAAAAAATCTTCGATATTGGCTCCAAATTTTTATGTTGACAATGTTGGTGATATGGATATTGTGGACAAGCTTGGTGATGATGATGTTGACAATGTTGACATGTTTTATAATTTTGGTGATTAGTTGTTTATAAGAATCACAAATAAATATGACAACAATGTTTTCCTTTGCAAATTGATTGCTTAAGTTTTCACAACTACAATATTTTGTGCCTAATGAACCTATATAAATTCTATAGTTCCTCAAGTTCCTTTAATTAACAAGTTAATTTTCAGGGAGATGTTAATAAAATACACTCTATTGGATGGAAAATAGATGTAGTCGATAACATATACAATTACAAAATACTAATGATAAAGAAACCACTCTAAAATATTCAAGTGCAAAGTGGCAATGAAATTTAATACCACTACACTATCGAGGGTGCATACATTCTTGGAAGTGGAGAGGAGCATGACCTCCTCCAACTCAAGATTTGTGAGAAATGCTGATGTTAAACATAACTTAACTAATCTCATTTTGTCACAATGTCCTTCACATATGGCTTAAGTTCCTATGAGGCACCTTAGATTACACATCTATATCTACCTAAAAGTATATTGTGTATGAACACAATGATGCATTTTGTTCCCCTTAATAGTTATCATTCTCGCCTAATGACTACCTTCACATAAGATGTACAAATAGGGGTGGTTCTAACTTAATGACTTCCTAAGGCATATAAATTGGTATAAATGTGGCATTGATTGCATACAAGTAATAAAGATGTAATATTATATGATAGTATTCATTGTACCTTGAATAATACATGCATCTAGCCATAAAGACATTGATGTGTATATGAATCCTTTAGTACAATGCCTTAAATAAAACTTGATAACGTGCATACGGTTCTCTTAGTATATTTTCTTAAATATAGTGTGCTCCCATAATAGGGGTATATAAATAATTGGAGCATGAAATTATGTTATGCGAATTTTCTTTGTGGTGAAAATAGAGATACCCTTTGGTAAAAAGGGAGACTAAAATAAATTATTTCCCCCTTTGGTTAAAACTGAGATTGGTTGGAAATGAGATAAAATAAGTAATATGCAATTACCCTTGAAGTGGAAGAGGGGTAAAAAAATATCTCATAATTATCTTTGGGAAAGGTATTGAAATACATAAGTATAGGGTGAAAAACAAGGAGTAAATAGTCTCAATAGAAAATAAGGAAAAATAATTAATTAAATAATAATTGTGATGTGAAAGAGTGTGATGGTTTAGAAACATCCTTCAAAATATCATATAATCCATTTATTAAAGTCTTGGAATGGGGAGAAGAGAACCTAAGACACCCATGGAAGATGGTGGTGGGCATTGGAAAAGGAGCACACAAAATGTGTCCAATTCAAGACACAAAGTATCATAGGGATCATCCTAGGCTAAGGCTTTACATTAAGAGTTTGCTTTGTTTACATGAGTTTATGTTGTGGTTATTAAAGTTAATTCCTCCTAAATTGTAACCATAGCTTAAGGGATAAATCCACTAGATTCTTCCAATAGTGTGAGAAGCCATTCCAAAGAATTGCCTTAGATAAATATTGGTTGTATTTTTTTTTTAATAAAATGAAGTCATAAATGTATTCATAAAATTATTATTTGATTCAACAATTTTTAATAATTCAATATTTATTATAATGTTATCAAATTTCATTATATTTTGCAATTGTAAAGTGTGAAAATTAATCCCTAATTTTTTTGAAATATAAGATTAATTTTATACAAATATATTAAGGAGAATTGTCCCATCACACACTAGCTATACACATGATAAAGTGATTAACAACCATATACTATTACTTATTGTACCTACCAAATGTTCTTTCATTTATGTGTGATATTGTTCTAACATATTATGGTATTGATTGTGGATGAACATTACACAATGATGGAGTAGAGTAGCTAAATGATTATTTTCTCAATAATCTTGTAGTTAAGGAACTAATTAGATTATGCATATTGTTGAATCTTAACATGCAGTTGAATAGAATAGCATTATTCATGTCAAATATCTTGGAATGCTAAAAAAATGGGTTTGTTATTTATTTTTCCTTTCATTCCAAAGGAGGCAAACATAAGAGAACAAAATTGTATATGCAATTTTGCAACATGTTTAATGGGTCCACATTAGATCTTAGTCAATGTTTTTATCATGATTGCCAATTTGAAAAGGCATGTTTAATACAAATCTATCCAACCAAAATAACTCCCCAAAATAATATGTATAAGGATGTCTAGAAAAATATACAATTGCTTTGGTGATCATACTTAAAATAATTTCATTGTATTGAAATATTTCTTTACAAGATTTCAAATTTGCATATACAACTTGTGGTTGTCACACCAAAAATATTGTTTTAACAATTTTATTGTGTAAAAATCATCTAGTGCTTATGTTGATGAGTGCTATATATCTTATTTCTTATTTTCCTTTCAAAATTATTTGTACATAAAATTTTATATCCACTTTCATGGTCTACATTGAACTTAAATAATTTAGAATGTGATTGATTACTTGAAACTATCCACTTTCATGGTCTACATTGAACTTAAATAATTCAGATTGTGATTGATTACTTGAAACTACCCTTAGAATTTACATCACAATTTAGAGTGCACAAGAGGTATCACATTGTTATGATTGTCTTTAACTTTTTTAATAGTTAAAATGAGGGTTGTTGTGGCCCTCTCCCCCAAAAAAAGCCATGATTTGATTAATTGATGAAAGAATCAAAGTTGAGAATTAATCCACCACAAGAAACCCTCTAAATACAAAGTGTTGTATACTAATATTACAACCTTCAATTACATTTAGTTTCTAGAAAACCCTTGCACACACCAATATTGAGGTGGTATTAAAAACTATGTCTATTAGTGCATTATTTTATTTTGTTTATTTAGTTATTTACTTTATTGCATATTATGCACCTAGGATAAACTTGCTTAAGTAATTATCTACTTAGGTAGGTTATATTTGTGTAGTTAAAGTAATAATGATGTGTGTACCTTGAACAATTTACAATTTACACAATATGGATTGTGGAAATTTGATATCATTAAGTGTGTACCTTGAGCTCAGATTATCAAGTTCCCTAACTAATCATCATCCAACCACCTCTATTTAATTAGGGCCACCTCTATCTTTGTTGATTGAGTTATCTAACCTTCTAATTAGGAGTTAACTCATGACCTCTTGGACACATGCCATCCTTACTTGTACATCCAAGAGGCCTACTTGTTTGTACTTCATCCATGTATATGATGGTTGAGTGTGTTGATTTGGATCATTGTAATCTTTTATTAAATCATCTATATTAAAATAATCGTCTTATCTACATTAACTAATATATATTTTATATGCATTTACAATTAGTGTAACTTGTTTCTCCCACCTAGGTCTTGGCTTTACAATCTATATAGAATATTACATGTCATCAAATCTAATTAGTGATTTGAAGCATTTTATTTCCATTAAGGATGTTGGGGTTTTGTATTGATTTACTTGAAGGCCACTCTTGCATAAGTCTTCCAAGCAAGAAACAAACCTCACTTTGGTGTCTAAAGGGTGTCAATCTACTAGCATTGGTTGTAAGCTTGATAATGTTTTAAATAATCTCTCAAGGGCCCTTGGTTGCAAACCTTTGTTGGCACACTATTTCAAAAACCTGTACAATTTGCACAGTCTAGGATCATACCAACACATGCAAGTGTCATAACTAGCATACAAGGTATTAAGTCACACGTATTAATTATTGGTAAATTTGTTTGTTTTTGCTAAGGTAATGTGAAGGTAAGAAAAAGTACGAGTGAAGGTACTCACACAATTTATTGCAAGTAAGGGATACTTTATAGCCCAAATCATTGTATACTTGTTAGAAATACCCCATTGACAATGGCTTTTCCTATCAAGCCTTGTATACTCACAAACACCATAAAAACTCCTTCAATTGGGATGAATTTATCAACCTCTTTGGTGGTGACAAAAATATCACCACCCTACCTAATACCACTCCCATTAAAACAAGTGGTTTTCTCTTTCAAACAATAGTTTCTATCCTTCCAAGAAATTCTTGGCCATTGTGAAAGAAATTTTGAACTTTGAAGAATATTCATAAGCATCTTCCATCTACATTACATGTGGTAGCTTTTTGGCAACTATTTGTGATCTAGCAACTTTGAAGGATGGTTTTGAAGTGATCTAGGTGGCTTTCAATGAGCAAGTCTCATGCTATTGTCAACATTTTTAAGCCCCCAACTCAACACCCTCACTATTAGCAATTTTCATTTTCCACTCAAATATTGAAAGCTTCATTCTTAGTCATATAGTGCAATTTTCAATGCATTTTTTGAAATGAGATAATTTGTAAGTGGCTTCATAGTGGTACAATCCATTCCTAATTTTAGTATTTGATTTAAAAAAAAAATACAATTTGTTGTAGGTGTTGTTGAGTAGTTCTTATTCTAAGAACTTTTGAGGTTTCATTTGGGTTTATAAAAGCACCTTTTCAATTGTTGTTTTTTAAATTTGCATGATTTTTTGCATATTTGCATACTTTCCATTAGTGCCTTCTACATTTTTCTCATTGTACTTAAAATCAATACTCAACATGGTGAAATCTATTGGCATCTATAAAATAGTAAGATCAAGAACACTTTGTTAAATTTGACAAGTTGCAATTATACTCACTGTTTTATAGTGTTGCCTTTTGTTGGGGGGTCTTATATTTGAACATTACAAGTGGTCTTTTGATCAACTCACTTGCAACCACACTATTACTAAATTGGCATCATTGTGTTTAGTTAAAGGATCTCCTAATTGAGCATCTATTTGACTAATCAAATTGAAGATTATCATAATTCATCATGGCTCTCTATGATCTAAACGAGCCTCTTCTTTTCTCACCTTGGATTAAACAATAAGTCTTGGTGAGAGAATCCTAAAGCATTGCATATGGATTAAAATCTTTCCTTAGTAATACTCCAACACTTTGCAGCCTTGCATGAAATATTGCAAACACCTTCAGCTCAAGCAATGTACTCCTACTCAAGCAAGTTGAATTTCTTGTCAAGTTTAAAATTGTCATCTAGATTTTTAGGTTTATTTCCCTACATTAACCTCCCTTCACCTTCATCCCCAAACACAACCTTAGCTTCTTGCCAAAGATGAAATATACTACTAGCTCTCTTACAAAAATCTACTAACCACCTTTGACAACTTTATCCAAAAAGGATAAAGGGGTATGGAGGCTTTAAAAAATGTTATTTAAAAATTAGACTCTAAGAAATACTCATTTTCATACCACCAAAACTATCAATTCACCAAGAGGCAATTTCGTAATTTGATGGTGATCAAAAACATTTTTGTGAGAGAAATCACATAATCATTAGGTGGTAGTGTGTACAAGGAGTTGTATCAAAATCAACAGAGGCTGAAATGGAAATCAACCCAATGGTTTCATAAATGACATGTGGCGGTTTCACCAAATTTAGCAAAGATTCATTTTACATAGTTTGAAAATAAGAAGGCAATAAATAAAACTAACTCTTCAAATGCTTGGATGGTTGGGCTACTCTGATGCATGGGATTAGAGCCTAGCAACATATTAAGGTTGAATGAGAAAAACAACAAGGGTTGCTCAATGAATTGGAGAGACGAACCTCTTGGCAGAGTGAAGATTGGACATACAATTTGACTCACATGATAGACGAGGAAGTTAGAAACAATGATTCGTTATAACCACCTTCCTATTCTATGCAACTAATGCTATAATATGAACAGTATTGGCACCTATCAAACTGGGATTTTCTTCCCAAATTGGAAGTTTTCCAGGTGGAAAATTTCTACAAAGCAATTATTGTGTTTGCATTGGATTCCAATAGTTATTAACTTAATTTCATATTGATTCTTCAAGAATGGTTAACTATATAATGATAATCAATAAATTTGTTGAATGCATACCCACATTCTCATCTTTCTCGCAATTACAGATCATTTCTCCCTATAAATCCACAGTAATGGAAGCTCACGCTCACTTAATCCTTGTATTAGCCGAATACTCACCTCCCAACACACTTTCCACCATTCTCAAGGTGTCAAGGTATTCAAAATATCGAACATGTTCTTAAGGTATCTATAAAAAATGGTGCTTCGAGAGGCAAAGTAACATGCTTGCAACTAGCACTTCCTACGACACATCGGTCTCCATTATGGACCGAAGACCTATCCAACAATGAAGAGAATGCAATTTCTAACGAATGTTGCACTCAAAGAGGATGAAGTCCGTCCTCCCTCCCCCCCCTACATGTGAAATTGCCTGAAAAGATCTGTATGCCTATTAAATTATGGAGTCCTTCCCAATTGTTGATTCTATCACTCATTGTAGCTGAGAAGGGTGGGTGCATAACTCTATATGCAACAAGATTTGAAGGCCTATTACATTCGTTGTAACAGTGCTAATATATAATTTCATCAAATATAGAAGCCAAAA